>OY992879.1:142314915-142364915 GCA_963921405.1 Cepaea hortensis | reverse complement strand
TGGTTGGTAGTTATAATTTGTTGGTGCATGAATGTTGACAATGGTATATGTGTTTCAATTGTTACTTATTTGTTTTATTTTGATTCTACCCTGGCTATCCCGATTTGTTTTGAGTATGTTCCACCTATCTGATGTTTGTAGTATGGCTGTGCCAGACCCTGTGTTGTGGACCGCCAAACTGAAAAATGCATGCCTCAGTCTTAATTGTGTTGTAATTTGTGCGCCATGTGTATCTGAATGTATATTTGCCTCTTGTAGTGGGATGAAATCTGGTTTGTATTTGTGTATAAGTGTGCAAATGTGTTGTTGTTTTGTACGTATACCTGCTATATTTAAACATATTATTTTGATATCGTCACTCATCCTATTCTTCTTTTTCTTCTTCAGCGTTCCGAGCCATTGAGGTTCTTTGCTGCAAATGCAATCTGTCTCCATTCGTCTCTCTGGTGGACCTTCTCTTGCCAGTCGTTGATTCCAAGTGCTTGTAGGTCTGTACATGTATTATCTCTCCACCGCCTTCTTGGTCTACCTCGGGGTCTACGGTCATTTATTTCCCGAGTACAAGCGAGTTTTGTTTCCCTATTATCTTCCATTCTTTCTATATGCCCCAGCCATTGTACTCTATTAGCCTTCATGATACCAGTGATTAGCGGGGACTTAAACAGATCATACATGTCTTTGTTACTTCTTCTTTTCCACTCTCCACTTTGTGTATTCCTAATGGGTCCAAAGATGCGTCTTAAAATTTTGTTCTCAAAGGTTTGTAACAAGGCTTCGTCTCCTTTCGTTGTACTCCATGTTTCAGAGCCATACAGCACAACTGGACTCATCCTATTATCAAATAAAAAATAATGTTGAATATAAATTGACAATTGACATTAATAATAAGGTAATTTTCCTTTAAACAACATTGGTTGTATGTAGCTGTTTAGTGTGTTTTTGTTGTTTCCGGATTCTCTTCATCGTCTGTGTCGGTGGTGATAAATAATTCTCGTAAAGATATGTTGTCGTCTTCCTTTGTGGGCTGCTTTTGTCCTTTTGTTTTTTCTGTGGGGATGTCTTGTTTGTTTACTTTCTTTGGTGTCTCTATGGGAGACTCTTCCTCACAATCACTGTTTTCTTTTTTTTTTTCGTCTTCTATTGCGCTTGTTATGTGTGACTTCCTTGAAATCCTCTGTCGTATCTGCTTCTTTGTTGTTTATAGAGGACTTCTCCTCCTCCTTTTGGTCTTTTTCCTTGGTCGAGGTCATTGGTGGGCCTAGGTTTAGGATCGTAGTTTGTTTCGATTTTGTCTGGGTGGATGGGGCAGGCTGGGTGGGTTGTCTTTTTAACAGTTCTGGCAGAGCTAGAAAATCAACTAGGTTGTTTATGGTTGGTGTTGGCTTTGTTGACTTAGTTGGACATTTATTAGACCAATGGGAATCTTGCCCGCATGCCAGGCAGACTGTCCTCCGCCCTGGCATGGTCACCAGGATTCTATGGTTCCGAATTTTCTGCCCTCCTTTTGCTGTTATATTGACATAGTGTGGTATGGTTTGCCCTTCTTTAGGGTGTACCAAGGCTCCCCATTTCCCTGCTGAGTGTTTAATTCTGAAAACCACGGGCTCAGGGTCGCCTGTTATTTCTTTCACTATTGTCTTAACACCTTCTTCTTTCAT
Organism: Cepaea hortensis; assembly: GCA_963921405.1. Classification (NCBI taxonomy): domain Eukaryota; kingdom Metazoa; phylum Mollusca; class Gastropoda; order Stylommatophora; family Helicidae; genus Cepaea; species Cepaea hortensis. The sequence goes on along the minus strand of OY992879.1, from coordinate 142,363,257 downwards.
TGTTGCTAAAATCCAATGTAAGGTTAATCTCTTGTTCTCTTTCTCTGCCTGTTGTATTTCTATTGTCATTTCTGGGTTTTTTAAAGCTATCGTTTTCCCATGGAGACGCTCGTAAAGTGTCTATGATACAACAGCAAAGAACCATTTTGTTGGGCTTTCATACCTATATAGCTCACCGAGTTCGTTTATCGGTACACCTCCGGGACCGACCAATGCACTTCCCACCAGTTCGGCGGATGATCTGGCCGCTCTTGGTCCTCTCAACGAGACAACCAGCGTTTTGGGTAGGTGCATGGCATCTTCCTCAAAGGAGCCTAGGCCGACGCTTACCTCAGAAACTTGGTTAGTACCGGTGTTAGACGCGGATACTTGACTGAATAGTCTTCCATCGATAACACGGCTCACCTGAGTAGAGTCCATTTTGAATTTCAAAAACTTTCTGCTATCGCAATAAATTCACTCGATGATCCAACGAAAAGACACACAAGGAAAGTCAATTCATTATTTTAGTACATGAAAAATGTCACTCGAATAATATTACATGATAATAATACTACATGAAAACAGCAGCATGAATACATAATCACTTGTCCGAATCAAAGACAAGTCTACAACACCATATGTCCTTAATAGACAGTAGCTTAATAATTTATACGTTGTGAAGAGAAACCAGAAATCATGTCGTCCATTGGGGGGGGGACAGTCGTTAACATCGTGCACGGAGCTTGCAGTGTTGAAACATTGTATAGTACATTTTATTCATTTTTAGCAGTAAAAGTATTTGAAACTTTAGGATGTCAAATTATTGTGTTAACTGTGAATAAGTGATACCATTATATTAAACATTTAACAATTAATGCAACTAATTGCTTCTGTAGAAAAAAACGTTGGCTAGTTATGTCCCTTGCAAATAATAAAATGAATATTATGTTCCCATGAAAAAGAGGTATTTGTTTCCCCTTAAATTTTAGTTTATTTTAATTTTAGTCGATGGATCAACATCACGGCACACGGGTGTGACCCATAAGTGCTCCGTTCTCCTCCTAACTCAAACCTGAGTCTGGAGAAACTCAGCTCAGTGCACGAACCCCGTAGCACCGGCGAGAATCCTTAAATACTTTGGGTAGATTTTTAACTCGAAATTTTCCCGGGCAGCGCCGTTGACTACTATTTTTCGATTTCCAACTGCCAAGGGATTTTTTACGTGCGCAACAATACACACGGGCGTCCGATCTCACTACCCAGAGACTAGGGGAAATTTTAATACTAGAGGTCCACGTGAAAATAATCCCGGGCCATACCGGGGCTTGAACCCGGGACCTCCAGCACTCGAGGCGGACACCATACCTCAAGACCACGCAGCCCCCCCCCCTCCCCTTAAATTTCGCTTACCAAGTGCACAGGCCGCCGAGAGCACGCACGATAGCTAATGGTTAGCCCGTTGATCATGTAATTGAGTCCCCTCTATTGCTCCAGGGTTGACTCAGCCGAAACTAAGCACCATGAAATGTTCTGGAAAGTAAAGGCGAAGTGTGAGCTATTGACCACAACGCCCATTGAGTGCCAATTGTTTTACAAAAATGTGGCACTGCCAGCTGAAGGGAATGACATACACACCTAACTAGTACCAAATGAGGAGCTTCGGATTTTAATGTTGTATATACTCCTGTCGCGAAACGAAAGTGGGTCTCAGAGGGACAACACAGTACTCACTCTGTCCCACCCCGTTTCGGTGGCTAGTCCACATTTTAAGGCGGGTGAGGGGGGTTTTCCGAGTTAAAAAAAAAAGAGTTCTTCTGGGTCCTTGAGATGTTATGTATCGGGATTGTCATGAACTTCACGGGTCCCGAAAATCATCACTTAACTCTTTGAGTGTGCGTAGATCTTTTCTGTTGTAAATCGCACATTCAGATAAAACTCGGGAATGCTGAGTTGCTGAGGTAATGCTCGGAGATCTTCAGCATGAGTGTGTCCTTCCGGGACCTGACACGAAGAGGCCATTCGGTAGCAAGTCATCAAGAAGGGAGGCCGCTTCTATAGCCAGCTGTATAATTGGCATCACAGGGAGCCGGAGAATGTTCTACAGCGGAAGTTGTTTCTGTTGAAGCTATCCTTTCACGGCCGTGTCCACCAGCTGTAATCTATGCAACTCTTATGGAATCAGGGATTGATCTACAGTGGTGACATTGTTGTCCTTGAGACGAGAGGCCGTGTCTTTGACCAGCTGTATATGTTGTACCTTTGGGGATCCAGAGAGTGGACCTAAAGCCCAAAGCTTGATGAACCTACCGGGTCGCTGTCTGTTGTATAGTTGTTCCTAAGTTTTAATGGTAACACACTATATATACTTAGCGTCGCTTAACTAAAGTTTGTGTTTTAGCTGTGGGTTAATTCTTGACCAGGCCGGGTGGTTGCGCCGTAGCCTGTTTTCTGACCGAGATGTACAAGTTGACCTCGGGTCAGGGGACACCAGCTGTACGTTAAGTATTGACCATGCAGGCTAGCCAGTGTGGTGAGCCTGTGTTTTGACCTAGATTAAGCGGAGGTCAGTGTTCAGCAGACAAGACGGAATGTATTGTGCGAGCCAGCTCAGTGGAACAGTCTGGTTGAAGCGAATTATTAATACACTCGACGCCCTATCTCAATAATTGGGTACATAGGGAATTATTGTTCTGACAGAAGAATTCCTCTTGAACAGCGCTTTAATTTGATTCCCTTAATTGATGAGGTGACATTAGTACGTTTCAATCATCATCAGGTGGCTTAGGAAACAAGTACTTGTCAGCCAGCCTCGTGTGACGCGCGAGAACCACAAGCGTTTCTAGTTAAGGTGAAACCCAAATATGTAGGAGGCTATAAGCTGTGAAGTAATTATCGCCACATAGGCCTGTTGTTATTTAACTGGGCTTAGTCTGAAGGGGGAAAGGTATCTTCACACCTACTAGGGATTTAACCCGGGCCAGTGTAGCGGTGGGGAGACACCCACTCACGTAACGCGTGGGTATTTCATCTGTGTTGTCTGACTCCATTCTTCCTTTGATGAGAATGGAATAATTGTCAGGCGGGTCTATCTTTCTATTGTCTCTATACTGTCATCGGAACCAGATTGTTTGGGATGGTAGATTTGACACAATTCCTTAGCAGCCAAAGGACTGTAATCATGTGATGATTGTCTTTATATACACATACACCCATACACAACAGAAATCCAGGTATCCGAGGCAGAAAGGCGGAAATCGAAAAACACAAGAACACTAAACTCTTTTATTGTTTGTCTGGTCTTTAATTCAGTATTTCAGGTTAGTTACCATTGCAGTGTGAGCATCTTCCATTAACCTTGGAGGTGGCATAGAATACTTACCTGATTTATCCTGATATCAATCAATCAATCATATGCCATGCCGGAAAGCGTGGGCGGTCATGACTCGCCATTTAACTCGATCACCAGTGTCGTGGATCAGCACAGTGGTCCTGTCTCGTCCATGACATGTGGCCAAGCCATCCAGGTATTTTCCTCTCTGTCTGCCTATCTACTTTTCTGATGAGACAGATTGTGATTAAGAAAGTTGATCTAGACCATTACACTTAAGGATCTTCATAGGAGGTATGGAACTTTACCATCCTTAGGAAGGGACCCTGTCCTATATCTACTATCTACTAGATATGAAATGGTAGGGAATGTGTCATCCTATCTACTATTTATCAGGGATGAGACGTGTGGCCGAAAAGCTACTGGACTTAAGTTTTTTTTTTTTTTTTTTTTTTTTACCGCGTTTCTATCCTGTTTCAGGATATTGCGGTCAACACCAGCATCTTTCAGCTGTATGTTGATTCCTAGGTTAGATTACGCTCATCAGCACGCCACGACTTTCTGAGCGACCGGCTCCATACTCTCGAAAGTCACTGGCGCTACTCGAACCCCTTCAAGTTCTCGTGCGGTCACGCCAACCACAAGAGTATTCGGGGTTACGGAGAAAGCTGCTAACCCCTCAACCAGGGAGCCCGGACTTAAGTTAGGATTATCCTAATGTTGTAACCTAACCTGTCTATGAGATATGTCTGAGAGTTCAGACATACGATAGTGGTCTGAGCTAGAGGAGCTGACCACTGAGGGCAGGGAAATATGTGCTGAGAATTGATGGCGTATGTATTATGCCAGGGTATGATAGAGTTGTACACCTGTCCTGTTCTTGCTTGCAGGAATCTCTTTGCTGTTAACTGGGAGCAGTGGGCGACTGCCCTTTGCTGTGACTGATTCCTGTGTGCTGTGGCTGAGTGCGCTTTGCTGTCGGCTAGTTGCCTAGCTGCTAGTGGCCGGTTGTGGTTGACGAGTACTGTGGTCAACCTGAAGTGATCTGAGAAGTCCTTTGTTATGGGCGGGGTGCCTATTTGCGGTTGACGAGTGCTGTGGGCTGTTGCTGTGTGGAAGAGCCCGAAGGCATCATACAGGATCAGGTGACTGTGTCATTGCCCTGTGTTTACAGACTCACATTCAATCATGCACGGACATAACTCCAGTGGGATGATGAGATCGTCTACCAGACTACTCTCACCCAGTTTTTAATAGAGCTATTGACACAGCTGCGTTTACGTACACCCGATAACGTTCTAGTGTTGCAGTCCATGTCATGTCTTAGTGGAAGTGAATGTTTACAGCCAATGAAGCCCTGTATATTGGATCTTGCTAAAATGCTTGTAGAAGATGCAGCTACTCTCACCCGCATCGATTTCCAGTGGAGAAAACATCATCATATGCAGTGGACACAGACCTCTGACACACTTAGGCTGTGGGCAGAAATAGCCTCATACAGGGATGCCACCGGTGAAAATCCTTTCCAAGATCTTACAGATATAGTTTTAACTGTGCTCATTTTACCTCATTCTAATGCGGACGTGGAGCGTATTTTCAGTCAGATGGGAGTTATAAAATCAAAATTGCGGAACAGAATGAGCATCAAGAGTTTGACAGCTGTTTTGACTATTAGATATGGAATGAATAGATATGGCAAATGCTGTCATGATTATAAACTACCTAAGGATATTCTGCGAAAAATTGGATCACAGGAGGCATATACATGTTTCTTTCAATCATCCTCCTCATCCTCATAATCGCAGGAGCAAACACAGCAGGGAATAGCTACAGAAACTGAAGAGGAGTTGTTTGACTGGGATTTGGCAGATCTGGAATAAACTTCATTCTAATATTCAGTGATAATAATAAATTATAATGTGCTACTTTATAACATTTTGAATGAATACCACCAGTGCTTGTTTTAGTGATTTCCCCAAAAAATAGTATTGCAATTTGGTGCTTTTTTGGCTCGAAAGTAGTTCTGATTGGGATTTGGCGGATCTGGAATAAACTTCATTGTAATATGAAGTGATAATAATAAATTATACTGTGCTACCTTGTTACATTTGTAATAAAAACAGTTGATGTTTTTTTTGGTGCTTCCTAAAAAAATTTGGTGCTTTTTAGTACTTTTTTTGGGTCGATTTTGGTGCTTTTTCCTCAAAGGGAGATGGCAACACTGCATGCACATTACTGTAGAGTGAGTGAGAGAGTTAGTGAGTGTGAGTGAGAGAGAGCGAGTGTGTGAGAGAGAGACAGTGTGTGTGTGTGTGTGTGTGTGAGAGAGAGAGACAGTGTGCGTGTGTGTAAGAAAGAGAGAGAGAGAGAGAGAGAGAGAGAGAGAGAGAGAGAGAGAGAGAGAGAGAGAGAGTTGAATTACATCACTAATGTTTATGTTACACAATGTATATGTACAATTTTTCTAAAAAAAAATATTTTCAATTTTTGGGAAAATGCTCACGATAATCGTCAGTTTATGTGTGTAAAGTGTGGGAGTTTGTTCATACTAGTTTCAGTGATTATGTGAGGCATCATGTAAGTGTCTAGATGTGAGAATGTGGGTGTGTGAGTGTGTATGTGTGGGATATGTGTGTGTGTGAGTGTTGGGGATGTGTGTGTGGGGGATGTATGTTTGGAGAGGTTGTGAGTGGGGGATGTGTGTGGGTGGATGAGGGATGTGTGGATGGGTGAAGGGATGTGTGGTGGGTGGGGATGGGTGTATGGGTGAGGGATGTGTGTGTGGGTGGGGATATTTTGGTGGAAGGTTGGAAGTGTGTGAGTGTTGGTGGGTGGGGGTAGTGTTGATGGTGCATGCGTTTGTGGGTGGGTGGGTGGGTGGGTGAGTGATGTCTGGGTGAATGGTGGTGTAGGGATGTGTGTGGTTGAGGGATGGGTGTGTGATGTGTGTGGGGATGTGAGTGTGGGTGGGGAATATGTCTGTGTGGATGGAGGTGTGTGTGGGTGGGCGGAGGATGTATTTGAAGAGTGGTGAGGGTGTTTGTTGGTGGGGGATGTGTGGGTGAGTGGGTGGGAGATGGGTGGGGAGATGTGTGGGTTGGGATGTGAATGGGGATGTGTGTAAGGGGATGTGTGTGTGGGTGGGGGTGTGTATATGGGTGGGGTGTTGCACTATTGATGAAAGAAAGATGAGAATGTAAAACGGGCCTGAGTGCCAAATTTGTTACCCTTTGAAAATAAAGTCAGTTCGTCCATTCGTTCTCTCTCCTCTCTCTCTCTCTCTCTCTCTCTCTCTCTCTCTCTCTCTCTCTCTCTCTATTCCCATCTCTCTCTATTCTCCCATTTCACTCTGTCTCTTCTCTCTTTATTATCCCATCTCTCTGTCCTCCCATAGCTCTCTCTCTCTCTCTCTCTCTCTCTCTCTCTCTCTCGCTCTGTATATATATATATATACACACACACAAACTTCCATGTCTCTCTATATTCTCTCATATCTCTCTATCATCCCATCTCTCTCTCTCTCTCTCTCTCTCTCTCTCTCTCTCTTTCTATTCTTCTATCGCTCTCTATCCGGCCATCACTCTATATCCTACCATCTCTCTCTTCTGCTCTCTATCTCTCGCTAAATCATTCACACCAGAACCCAACAGAAAACACACAACCCCCACAAACTGCTCCTCTGCACAACCTTGTTCTGCAGTCACTATCTCGTTCTCTCGCTTTCTTTCTTTCTTTCTCTTTCTCTCTGTCTCTTTCTCTGTGTCTTTCTTTCTCTTTCTCTGTCTGTCTGTGTCTGTCTGTCTGTCTGTCTGTCTGTCTGTCTGTCTCTCTCTCTCTCTCTCTCTCTCTCTCTCTCTCTCTCTTTCTCTTACCATTCCTTTCACCATTTAACAGAAAACATACAACTCCAACAAACTGCTTTAGCACACAACATCGTTCAGCATCCCCTATTTCTTGTTTTGACTTTCTCTCCTTCCTCCCTCTTTCTCGATCTCACTGTCTGTCTCTCTCCCTTCCACCATCATTTCCTTCAACATTCAACAGAAACACACAAGACACACAAATTCCTAAAGCACACAACATCGTTCTGCAGCCACACCCTCTCTCTCTTTCTCTCCGCCTCTCTTTCTCTTCTCTCTCTGTCTCTCTGTATCCCTGTCTCTCTCTCTCTCTCTCTCTCTCTCTCTCTCTCTCTCTCTCTCTCTCTCTCTCTCTCCCTCTTTCTCTCTCTCGTTTCCCTCCACAATGTCCTTCAGCATGCAACAAAAAACATACAAGACATTCCTAAAGCACACCACATCGTTCTTCATCCCCTCTCTTCTGTTCTGCATTCCTCTCCTCCTTCTCTCTCTCTCTCTCTCTCTCTCTCTCTCTCCCTCTCGCTCTTTCTCTCTCTCCGTCCTCCACCATTCCCTTCAGCATCCAACAGAAACCACACGATCCCCACAACAAAAAACATACAAGACATTCCTAAAGCACACCACATCGTTCTTCATCCCCTCTCTTCTGTTCTGCATTTCTCTCCTCCTTCTCTCTCTCTCTCTCTCTCTCTCTCTCTCTCTCTCCCTCTCGCTCTTTCTCTCTCTCCGTCCTCCACCATTCCCTTCAGCATCCAACAGAAACCACACGATCCCCACAAACTCCCCCAGCACATAACATCCCTTCTCAGCATCGATCAGTTTCTTCACCTGCCCCACCACCCACCCCTCTTCACCCGACCCCCACCATTATTTTACATTTTATTTAAAAACACCCCCTTCCTTAGAATAACTGCCAAAGTGTTCCTTCACTTTCCTCCAATTCTCTCATTCCTGCAATCCCGCTGTCTGACTGCGCTCTCAACAACGGCCAGTTATTGAATAAATTTTATTTTCATTTCCCTTCCATTAAACTCAACAACAACAAAAAACATATTTCCTTTTAAACCCACGGAAGCAACAATGATTGTCTATTAAATATTGACCAGGCAGATGAACTATTTTTTTCATAAAGTAATTACTCCAGCCATTGTTAGCCCATACTTTTTGTCGAAGTAATGCTCGTTACCGAATGTTGGCATTTGTTTCCCGAGTTCGTTAAGTCATTGTCGTCGTCGTCATTGGCAAGACGATAATGACAGTGTAGACAAATAATTGTCCACTGAGATTGCACACGGATTTCTTACAGACGTATTATCCCGGCTAATGTTTAATTGGTGTTTAATGTCTGGTTTGTAACCATGGGAATAACCGCATCAACAGACATTGCCTGATGTTTAACCATGTTAGTTGGCAGACACTGTGCTTTGTGTCGGCATGTTAGTATGTTCATCTGTAGGCGCTGTCTCATGTCAGAGCATATATGTGAGCATGTAGGTTCATATATAGGCACTGTATGGTGTTTATGTGCGTCAGAACGTCATGAGAAGGTACTGTCTGACTTCTGAGCATGTTAATAACGTCATCTGTAGACTGTGTTTGAGGTCTGAGAATGTTAGTAACGTCACCTATAGACAATGTCTGACGTCTGTTTGTCGTCTGAGTATTTTAGTAATGTTATCTATGGACACTGTCTTTATCTGAGTATGTTAATAATGTCATACTTACGTCTGAGTTTGTTAGTAACGTCATTTGGGATACAGAGTTTATTGTCTGAATAGTTAGTAACGTCAAATATTGACATTGCCTGACGTCAGGTTGAGGTCTGAGCATGTTAGTAACGTCACCTGGTTAACCCGGTCAACAAATGCCCGCAGAAGTCGGATGTGTCGGCCTAACGGCGCAAGAACGCAGCTCTGCTGTAAACAGGCACAACGCAATCACGTCCGAAAAAAAAACAACTCCGGATGAACGCAGAAGAAGAAGAAGAAGTAACGTCACATATAGACACTGTCTCAATTCTGTTTAAGGTTGAGTATGTTAGTAACGTCACATATATACATTGCCTGACATCTATTTAAAATCTGAATATGTTAGTAGCGTCATCCGTAGACTCTGACGTCTCAGCATGTTTGTAATGTCATCTGGAGACAGCGTTTGGTCTGAGCATGTTTGTGAAGTCATCTGTAGATACTAAGTCTGAACATGATGGTAACGTCATCTGTAGATACTGTCTATGTCTGAGCATGAGAGTAACGTAATCTGTAGATACTAAGTCTGAACATGATGGTAACGTCATCTATAGATACTGTCTATGTCTGAACATGATGGTAACGTAATCTGTAGATACTCTCTATGTCTGAACATGATGGTAACGTAATCTGTAGATACTATCTATGTCTGAACATGATGGTAACGTCATCTGTAGGTACTGTCTATGTCTGAATATGATGGTAATGTCATCTGTAGATACTATCTATGTCTGAACATGATGGTAACGTAATCTGTAGATACTATCTATGTCTGAACATGATGGTAACGTCATCTGTAGATACTATCTATGTCTGAACATGATGGTAACGTCATCTGTAGATACTGTCTATGTCTCAACATGATGGTAACGTCATCTGTAGATACTATCTATGTCTGAATATGATGGTAATGTCATCTGTAGATACTATCTATGTCTGAACATGATGGTAACGTCATCTGTAGATACTATCTATGTCTGAAAATGATGGTAACGTCATCTGTAGATACTCTCTATGTCTGAACATGATGGTAATGTCATCTGTAGATACTCTCTATGTCTGAACATGATGGTAATGTCATCTGTAGATACTCTCTATGTCTGAACATGATGGTAACGTCATCTGTAGATACTGTCTATGTCTCAACATGATGGTAACGTCATCTGTAGATACTCTCTATGTCTGAGCATGTTGGTAATGTCATCTGTAGATACTCTCTATGTCTCAACATGATGGTAACGTCATCTGTAGATACTCTCTATGTCTGAGCATGTTGGTAATGTCATCTGTAGATACTAACTATGTCTCAACATGATGGTAACGTCATCTGTAGATACTCTCTATGTCTGAACATGATGGTAATGTCATCTGTAGATACTCTCTATGTCTCAACATGATGGTAATGTCATCTGTAGATACTCTCTATGTCTGAGCATGTTTGTAACGTCATATGTAGATACTATCTATGTCTGAACATGATGGTAACGTCATCTGTAGATACTATCTATGTCTGAACATGATGGTAACGTCATCTGTAGATACTGTCTATGTCTGAACATGATGGTAGAGTCATCTGTGGACACTGTCTATGTCTGAACATGATGGTAACGTCATCTGTAGATACTATCTATGTCTGAACATGATGGTAACGTCATCTGTAGATACTATCAATGTCTGAACATGATGGTAACGTCATCTGTAGATACTGTCTATGTCTCAACATGATGGTAACGTCATCTGTAGATACTATCTATGTCTGAATATGATGGTAATGTCATCTGTAGATACTATCTATGTCTGAACATGATGGTAACGTCATCTGTAGATACTATCTATGTCTGAACATGATGGTAACGTCATCTGTAGATACTCTCTATGTCTGAGCATGTTGGTAATGTCATCTGTAGATACTATCTATGTCTCAACATGATGGTAACGTCATCTGTAGATACTCTCTATGTCTGAACATGATGATAATGTCATCTGTAGATACTCTCTATGTCTCTACATGATGGTAATGTCATCTGTAGATACTCTCTATGTCTGAGCATGTTTGTAACGTCATATGTAGATACTATCTATGTCTGAACATGATGGTAACGTCATCTGTAGATACTATCTATGTCTGAACATGATGGTAACGTCATCTGTAGATACTGTCTATGTCTGAACATGATGGTAACGTCATCTGTAGATACTATCTATGTCTGAACATGATGGTAACGTCATCTGTAGATACTGTCTATGTCTGAACATGATGGTAGAGTCATCTGTGGACACTGTCTATGTCTGAACATGATGGTAACGTCATCTGTAGATACTATCTATGTCTGAACATGATGGTAACGTCATCTGTAGATACTATCAATGTCTGAACATGATGGTAACGTCATCTGTAGATACTGTCTATGTCTCAACATGATGGTAACGTCATCTGTAGATACTATCTATGTCTGAATATGATGGTAATGTCATCTGTAGATACTATCTATGTCTGAACATGATGGTAACGTCATCTGTAGATACTATCTATGTCTGAACATGATGGTAACGTCATCTGTAGATACTCTCTATGTCTGAGCATGTTGGTAATGTCATCTGTAGATACTATCTATGTCTCAACATGATGGTAACGTCATCTGTAGATACTCTCTATGTCTGAGCATGTTTGTAACGTCATATGTAGATACTATCTATGTCTGAACATGATGGTAACGTCATCTGTAGATACTATCTATGTCTGAACATGATGGTAACGTCATCTGTAGATACTGTCTATGTCTGAACATGATGGTAGCGTCATCTGTGGACACTGTCTATGTCTGAACATGATGGTAACGTCATCTGTAGATACTGTCTATGTCTGAACATGATGGTAACGTCATCTGTAGATACTATCTATGTCTGAACATGATGGTAACGTCATCTGTAGATACTATCTATGTCTGAACATGATTGTAACGTCATCTGTAGATACTATCTATGTCTCAACATGATGGTAACGTCATCTGTAGATACTCTCTATGTCTGAACATGATGGTAACGTCATCTGTAGATACTATCTATGTCTGAACATGATGGTAACGTCATCTGTAGATACTATCTATGTCTGAACATGATGGTAATGTCATCTGTGGACACTGTCTATGTCTGAACATGATGGCAACGTCATCTGTAGATGCTGTCTATGTCTGAATATGATGGTAACGTCATCTGTGGACACTTTCTATGTCTGAACATGTTTGTAACGTCATCTGTAGATACTCTCTATGTCTGAACATGATGGTAACGTAATCTGTAGATATTCTCTATGTCTCAACATGATGGTAATGTCATCTGTAGATACTCTCTATGTCTGAGCATGTTTGTAACGTCATCTGTAGATACTATCTATGTCTGAACATGATGGTAACGTCATCTGTAGATACTATCTATGTCTGAACATGATGGTAATGTCATCTGTAGATACTGTCTATGTCTGAACATGATGGTAATGTCATCTGTAGATAATATCTATGTCTGAACATGATGGTAATGTCATCTGTGGACACTGTCTATGTCTGAACATGATGGTAACGTCATCTGTAGATGCTGTCTATGTCTGAACATGATGGTAACGTCAACTGTGGACACTGTCTATGTCTGAACATGATGGTAACGTCATCTGTAGATACTGTCTATGTCTGAACATGATGGTAACGTCATCTGTAGATACTATCTATGTCTGAATATGATGGTAATGTCATCTGTAGATGCTGTCTATGTCTGAACATGATGGTAACGTCATCTGTAGATACTATCTATGTCTGAACATGATGGTAACGTCATCTGTAGATACTATCTATGTCTGAACATGATGGTAATGTCATCTGTGGACACTGTCTAGATCTGAACATGATGGTAACGTCATCTGTAGATGCTGTCTATGTCTGAACATGATGGTAACGTCATCTGTAGATAATCTCTATGTCTGAACATGATGCTAACGTCATCTTTGGACACTGTCTATGTCTGAACATGTTTGTAACGTCATCTGTAGATACTCTCTATGTCTGAACATGATGGTAACGTAATCTGTAGATACTGTCTATGTCTCAACATGATGGTAATGTCATCTGTAGATACTCTCTATGTCTGAGCATGTTTGTAACGTCATCTGTAGATGCTGTCTATGTTTGAACATGATGGTAACGTCATCTGTAGATACTATCTATGTCTGAACATGATGGTAACGTCATCTGTAGATACTCTCTATGTCTGAACATGAGGTTAACGTCATATGTAGATCCTTTTTATGTCAGAGCATGTTGGTAGTGTCATCTGTAGATACTATTTGACGTCTAAGGATGTTAGTAGCGTCATTTACAAACGTCGGAATCGGTTAGTAGCATCACCTACATACGTCCTAGTAAGTTAGTAACGTCATCTACAGACGTCTGAGTAGGTTAATAACGTCATCAGTAGACGCTGTCGTCTGTGTGAACATATTACGAGGGTAAGTTAATATTTTAAGTAAGTCACAAATGGCTGTAGAAAAATAACTAAAGATGGTAACAACTTGAAACCAGTTTATTAGTATAGATACACTGCCCCTTTATTTCTTAACATAATTTTCACCAACATTGATGCACTTATCCCATCGTTTTATCAGTCGTCCCGAACCGGCCGCATAGGACTGCGTGCTCTGTTTTCTAACCCACGTTTTCAGCGTCATTCGCGAAATGTCTGCCGCCAAGGCGGGTTTCCTGTTTATGCTGACAAATGTTTGTCCCGTAAAGCGGTGCATAGCTGGGAAGATAACGTTATGAGGGTGAGTCAATAAGTAAGTCACGCAATTTTGTGGGATGGTAGGTCAATGAAAACAAAGCACGCAGTTCTATACAGCCGGTTTGGGAGGACTGATAAAACGATGGAATAAGTGCATCAATGTTAGTGGAAATTGTGTTGAGAAATAAAGGGCCAATGTGTGTATAAAAATAAACTGGTTTCAAGTTGTTATCATCTTTAGTTATTTTTCTACAGCCATTTGTGACTTACTTATTACTCGTAGTAAGTTCATCTTTTTATACTGCCCGACGTCTGAACATGTTAACAACGTCATCAGTGGTGGTAAAGCTGAGTACAGCCAAGTCAGGAACTTCATCTACAGATCCTAAAATCTGATTGTGTCAAGAACTTCAACATTTTGAAGAATGGGTTCTTAATTTTTAATTCCCCGCAACAACAAAAAAACCGCGTAGTTATTTTTAACATTGACCTAGATCTGGTGGGATCGTCGATTTTCAGAATAGGGATATCGGGATTCACTTCGTGGTCGGTCGACAAGTGTGCTTGCAGCAAGATGTGCCCAAAACCGCATGTCATTGTCTTCGCAAACTGGCCCCAGATACATCAAAGATGAGCGCAGACAGATGTGACATACACAGGATAAGACGAGTAGCACAAGCTATGGATATACAATCCGACGACAGTGAGGGCCCCCGGTCCTAGAAACATTTATTACATCCATCGATTGGTCTAGCAGTCCACCATACACTCAACCAGAAGTGATCGACAACACATTCAATGTATGTGGGTCTTAATTTCAATAAATACATTACGCAATAGCATTTGCTTGCCTTCTACTTGCGACAGCTATTATATGTCTGTATCTGTATTTAATATCAACACACCCCTACACCCACTATGGAATCATACTGATGCCACGTGATTTCCCGAGAACTCACTGAATTCCTTTGTTTGCGGTGAATTAAAAATGAAGTACCGAATAATGATACCTAGGACTATTTAAAACTTCACAAACATACACTATGCGCGTCTGGTCATGTCACGAACTTCATCAAAAGACACTCTATGACCGCTACTCATATAATAAATTACACCTTTCTGACATACTGGTTAGGAAATCATTGAACTGGAGTAATTGAAATGTTAAAACTGATGAATTTTCAAACGGAAGAGAGGAATGTGGACAAGAAAAGGCAAGTTACCCAGGTAATCAAACAAGTGCAGAATCATACAACTTTGTTTCTTCTTCTTTATCTCCTACTGTTGCTTCTCCTTCTTCTTTCTCTTCTTCTTCTTCATTTCCTGCCACTACTACAGCTGCTGTTTGTTCTGCTTGTTGTTGTTGTTGTTGTTGTTGTTGTTGTTGTTGTTGTTGTTGTTCTTCTTCTTCTTCTTCTTCTTCTTCTTCTTCTTCTTCTCACATTCAAGCAGAAACAACTCTAAGCCAATCAAGAAACGAATAAATCACATCGCCGAACACAGACACCAGCATCTCACTACAAGAAAACACCACTGTTATATGTGGTTGTGTCTTGTTTGCCGATTTGATGTGGTTGTGTCTTGTGTGTCTCTGAGATTGTGTTGTTTCTTGCTGGCCTGTGAAATGATGTTGTGTCTTGCTGGCCTGTGAGATGTTGTTGTTTCTTGCTGGCCTGTGAGATATCGTCGTGTCTTGCTGGCCTGTGAGATGCCGTTGTGTCTTGCTGGCCTGTGAGATGTCGTTGTTTCTTGCTTGATTGTGAGATGTTGCTGTTTCGCAGACGTTCTCTTCACCGTGTCCCCTATATTTTTCTGTACATGATTAACATTGTTTTAAATACATTGTAAAGAAACTAAAAGTGTACAGAACCTTTTACCCTTCTTAGGGATAATGATTATAAAGTGCTAGCCTTTTGTGTGTACAGGTCAGTCTCTACTCGATGTGTTATGTGATCAGTGTCACACCGAACGCCTTTACTTCCCAAGTCGTTTCCTGGTACCTGTGGTAGCCTGGATTAAACTGGGAGTCCAAGTCAATGTAAAATCCCTCCTCGGTTGGAACGGGTTCTGTGGCTTAGGTGATAGTGAAATGCGCAGTTCACAATTCCCCGTTATACCAAGTCTAGGGGGACGCAGAGGTGTTTCCAAGGCACCAGGGCCAGGTTCTATACTGGAGAAGACCTACTAACACGTCCTAGTCGTGCGTCCTGGGCAACAGGTTCCTTCGGGGTCCTGGCTAACGTAGTAGGATCGCTGTTTCTACCGAAGTCGGAGAGTATCTGCCTGCACGGCGAGGAACCACCAGTCTGCACACCAATAAGCCAGACATGGGACAACGGATACTCATGCAAACCTCAGGTCCTGTATGACATCACACTGATGTTGGACAACAGGATGTCTT
This sequence comes from Cepaea hortensis, assembly GCA_963921405.1. NCBI lineage: Eukaryota > Metazoa > Mollusca > Gastropoda > Stylommatophora > Helicidae > Cepaea > Cepaea hortensis. The sequence continues at coordinate 142,347,171 of OY992879.1, read as the reverse complement.
CATCCGACATACAGGACTTTACGCTGGAGTTCACAGCCAACGAACGCAAGCAAGCAAGCACCAATCAGCCGGTGAAGATTCGGAAGTAGGCTGTTTTGCGTTGATTTCGATATGAGGCTTCGGTAGTTCAGAAACAATGGCAAAGTACTGAACTAAAATTGCCAATAAATCACATATAACCAATGAATTCTTTGGTTGACTGCCACTTCCTGTAAAGGACATGCGATTAACTAACCTCCATGGGGACCCAAACACATGCCCACCGCGTTGAAATATTATTTAAAAAGTCGCTTAAAAGTCGACAGGTTCGACTTCATTGCACCGGGTTTTTATCCTATATGGCTCATTCTATTTCCGCAGCAAACTGCATCGTACAACGCACGAACTCCTTAGCTCCAGCGACGTCCCCCAGGAATCTAGTGGAAAAAATGCATCCGTGAACCGAAGGACGCGGCCCGGAATCGAATCCACAACCTTCGGAGCTTGAGTCAGACGGCTTGACCACTCCTACAGGAGACTCCATGAAATATTGTTACTTATTTATGGCCGAGTGTCAATAGTTTTCACATCTTTTGTTTGTTTCTGAGTTAATAAATGGCTCATCACAAACAGTGTACATCTCAGACTGATTACAGAAATAGCCTGGAACTGCCTCTGAGTACACAACAGTACAAACTTAGATAGCGTCATTTAGCGATATCCAGCCTACCATTCGCGTGGAGATCAATAACGTGATTGCGACAGCAATCCCAGCCACTCTAATGAGCTTACCCGAGACAGTTGATAGGGTCACACGTTGTGCTGTCTGGGAATTGAGGATTTATAGGCGCGGGTGTGGGTGTCACTTCACTGTGAGTCAGGACTCATTAACGGCCATCAGCAGCCCATCTATTTGGAGATCATTGAGGCGGACGCGATGACGGACTCCGATAGCCTAATGAACTTAAGTTAACGCGGAATAAACATACACGGAGAAGAAAATAAAAGACAGAGGGGGATGATATGGAGAGAACAGGGATGGAGCAGTAGTAGATAGGGCAAACCAGGCCGGTTTGGAATGATTGATTGATTGATTGATTTAGGAATCGACATCACAGCATTCGGGGCATTCCCATAAGCGCTCCGTCCCCATCCTCAGCAGCCAGCGAAGAGTTCCAACACTAATAGTTCCAGTAGCAATCTGATTATATGTCCGTCTCGCCTTTCCTCTGAGCGTTGAGCGTCGGCCAGATCCTTTCGTCACTCCTCGCTGTCGCATTCTTGCCAGACCATGGTAATCCATTTGCTCCTCCGAGGTGTGCACGTGCTCCCACAAGGCCGCAACCACGTCTGCCTTGTCATGTATCAATACTCCACCAAGTTCTGCAGAGCCAGCCAATCTGTCCGGCTGTTCATTTCCCAGCACACCGGCATGCCCCGGAGAAAAGATCCAGGCGATGCTTGTCACCCGTGACCTCCGAAGCGAATCAAGCCACTCCGCACTCCGCCCGTCCTCACACTCGTCAGCATGCTTTCTGAATCAGTTACAATCACGATGTGTGTGTTTGTCGTATTCTCCATCCAGCGGAGAGCCGCAGTGACCGCCTCCACCTCCATTCTTAATCTGGATGCTGTGGTATCATATGCCAGGCTCTCCTGCCCCAAACGTCGACCATTGGCTTTGGCTATGAACCCCCAGCCACTTTTCTCACCTCTTGACACCGAACCATCTGTGTAGATAATCACATCACCCGAGTGAGCATTGTCCTGAATTAGTTGCTGGATTTCCACTTCCGTGGCCCCTGCTGGCCACTCCCTGCACTCCCGGCTTAATGTGATTATAACTCTGCACAATTCTGACTGCTCCGCTGGCACTCTGACCCACTCCTCTCCACGCCTAATGTTCTCCAAGGGGCACACCTGTCTGATCGTATCCTCTGCCTGAGCCATCCATGATTTCCCTCTTATCAGTCGCTGACCCTTAACTGCGTCCAGCGCCTCATGCAGTGGGTGGTCTGTGTCTGCAGCTACTCTGAGGTATGCCTTCGCCTGCATCACCTTGAGCCTACCAGCAACACTCGGCAGACCAAGGATGTAACGCATACACACTAGTGGGGTGTCTCTAGTGCATCCCAGAATGACCCGCATAGCTTCGTTCTGTATGCGCTCTAACTTCACCAGCTGACTCTCTGAGACAGTGAGCAGACCTAATCCATAATCAATTACTGAGAGGATCAAGTGCTGGTATAGTGTGAAAAGCATTCTCTGCTCTGTGTCCATTGCAGACATAGTTTTAAGTGCACCGAGTCCATTTTGAGATCTTGTCACAACCGTCTCCACATGGTCCTTGAAGGATAGGCTCCTGTCAAATGTGATCCCCAGATATTTCTGATACCCCTCATAAACGTCAAAGGCAAAAGTGGCTGCATTTGACCAGGTATCTTTTCCTGACCTGTAGCACCCCAGGCCTCTTGGAAGAAGCTTCCCGCTTTCCAAAAACTCTTGCAGCTTGACATCGACTATCTTCTCTAGAACCTTCCCAAATGTATTTCGAAGGGTGATGATTCTAAAGCCGCGAAGCTTTGACTGATCCTTGAATGGTTTTGGGAGAGGAATCTGCGGTACTGATGCTGTCCTAATGCTCTGGTTAAAGCAGTCGGTCATCTCCTCCAGGTCTGCATCGCTGTGACGAAACGGATAAATATCGTAAGATCTCTGCATAATAGCCCTTTGAAGGGAGTGCCATGCGTTGGTCTCCCTTGAATTTAATGTCAATTAATAGGGGAGTTCCCTAGAAAAGTAGTGCGGGGGCGGAGCTATTCTAGTTATTTATAGAAGAATCTAGAATGTTCCCCCAAGTGCGTACGTGGTTTTGATCTCTAAGTTCACGAGTGCGTTGTGCAGCACGGGGTTGGTGAAACTTATCGTGACTCTGGTTTTCTTCATGTATCATGAAAGTCACGCGGCCCGTGTAGGCGAGTGAAAGGCGCACTGACTTTGTCGTGAGCAGTCGCCCACCAAACCTCAGCGTAGACAGATCGCAGCCAAGAGGCTGTTATAATTGTGATGTCAATATTCGCGGCCAGTGCGGACATCTACAGTCAAGGTTGTGATTCTTCAATCACAGGTTAGTTGAGTACTTATTCTATGATTTAATTGTTGTCGTAATGCCGTGCTGAGTTCCCGGAATGAATGAATTGCCATCGCAAAATTGAGTTGTCGCGTAGAGTTATCCATTACAGTTGGCGGTTGCATTTTTAAGTAGGCTTTATCGATCAGCAATGTAATGGGTTACCTGACGGAACAAGCCGTATTCCACCGCGAGTGGTGTGTAAATAACATAGGCCGAACGATGTGCGTTACAGTGTGTAGCAGTTACGGGTTTGGTTTATTCATTACACGGGCAAGGCGACAGTTTGTCCGTCATGACCTCAACATGCTAGACGCGGTAAATGATAAGGTATAGCTTATTATTAGAAATGTGTACTGTGCTTCGTGACATTAGAATGGTAACGTACTTGTTCTATCAGTGATGGTGATTTTTCGAGGAATCAAGGTGATCTCAGCAGTGGTGTATTTGCTGGGTGCAGATAGCAGTGTTATTCCGCGTAAGCCGAATGGCGTTGCATCGGTAGGATAACAATTGATAAGAAGTATTCATGATACTATTGTTACTGCTTGTTGTCATGTCCGTCCGCTAGGATGACCGTGCGTGTTCCATCTTACGTTTGTCTAGGCAGCGGGAGGTAGGCCGGTAACCCCAACCCGATCAGTAATAGGTCCGACCCAATGCAATCGTGCAGGTGCGATGAGTGAACATACCCGAACGAGGGTGATGCGGCACTCCGTAATTCGAGGCCGAGGTGTCTAGATAGATCGAGGTTTGAACCTAACCGTTTCTGTCTCTAATATTCTACTCTTCTGGAACCCTGACTCGGTTCATGGAGTACTTGGAGTACTGCCGTGAGGTAGTAGGTGGGAGGGGCATAAACCCCCCCCCCCCCCAAAAGGTGGAGCCAGAGTTTGGTAGTGGAGTCTGGAGGTTTGCTACATTGGATGACGTGACTTAAGTCGTCACGGGACAAGGTACACGAGACCCACAGTAGCTGTGGGAAAGTGTAGTGGTGGATGGCCACCACAGCTGTGCTCGACCGGCACAGGGATGACTGACCTGAAAGATAGTCAGTGAATAAGAGGGCAACTCAGGATCTGGGGCAGGGATCCCAGACCTGACACTATGGCTGTGATATGATTTTGTCATTTAAGTGTAACAAGTCCTGAGTTATCCTTAGTTAATGCTATAGTAATGAATTATCAGGAGTATAATTCATTATGGACATATAGTTATTAATGTGTGTAATTCATCAGTCCATGGGTGAAGGGATTGATGAATTGATGAGTCTGTCAGGAAGGAGATGTCCGGCTGGACACCTTCTCGATACAGTAATCCCTACACTGAAAGGAAAGTAAGTGTATATGTTGATTGATGATGGAAGATGAAACCGGATTGGACTGGCACCAGGCGAAGGATGCTTGACAGAGTCATACAGTCGACTCTGGTGCTAAGGGTTATATGTAGCCCAGAAGTGTTACTTGACTGAACAGGTGTGCTATTGCTTTTCTACCATCATTATGCCTATATATTATAGTGACTAGGTAGATCTATGATGTGATGATTTCATACTCATGTTGGTAAACATGAGGAATGTCTGAGAGGCAGGTGACAGGGTGGAGATGCTGGTAGTCTTTGTTGTAGTTGAGTACTCACACCAACCTCTCCGTGTTTCAGGATCTGTTATTACTATACAGTAGAAGATTCAAGAGCTGCACCATGAGCTCTATGGGCCCACTCATTCCAGTGCCTATCCAGAAGTTGATTGAGGCCATACTGGGAGTGGTTGTCTGATTCTGCGAGATCAATGTTGGAAGGAGCTGAGTGCTGAATAAGTCGGTAGGTCTAGGGTAGGACCTCCGTCAAGAGTCCGACGAGTGTCATCCGATCCTGAGAGGATCCAACACTGAAACGTCTGGTGATTCAAGCCAGTGAAGCACTGGTGACATTCAGTCTCTGTGTAAACCTTGGTGATTGCAAGGTAGTGAACTTTCAAGTTGTGCAGAGTGATCATTGTTACCGGTCGCCATGACCTGTGTTATATGCTTCTGGCCCGGCTGGGTTATGGGACACCATGTATCAGTTGATGCTTACATAGTGTTTTTACATTGGTTACCTTTATGAAGCCAACATGTGGTCCAGTGAACTAGGACATTGATTACAACATTGGTGGAAACACCTGAGTGACATGGTTGTGAAGGTAGGGAGTTACCTCATGCCAACGTTATGAACTGTTGACAATGTTTGTGAAGGTAGGGAGCTACCTCATGCCAACGGGATGAACTGTTGACAGTGTAGGCTAGGTTGTGATTACTACCCATGGATCAGGGTAGGTACATAATACTGTGTGAAGATCTATTGTCCAAGGACATGGAACTAAGGTGAAGTGTTTAGTCACCTGATAGACTTTACCAGTGACATTGTGTGTTCGGGTGGAGCAACCGCTTATTGTGTAGGTGACATATCAGTGTGTGGGTCACTGATGAGATAGAAGAGTGACCTGGCTCTTGTGTATTTTGAGACGGTGCTACATGTATTTTTTCTGCAAGTGGGAGACCGCTAATGTTCTAGGGTCGGCCCAGACTTCATCAAGAGTGTGACAAGGGAAATAGTACGACAGCAAGGAAGGATCCTTGTTCATCAGTGCAGTGTCCGTCAGGCAGTGGTACGGCGCTTGATCAGCCCTTGCTTGGTTCTCTGGGTGAAGAGGGAACTTTGGAGAGGCAGCAGACCTTGGAGTTCCAGTCCACTGGAGGAGCCTGGGTGAGTCGCTACCACGACTGGACAACCGCACGAGCTATCGTCCGCCTCCATGATGAATACTCATCTGCGTCTGTGATCTTGTACATAGTTCTTCTAGTCTGGCTTTCAGCCATCCTTCTCTGTGTTGTGGTTGACGTAGTTCAGAATTAAATTTTTGTTCTCTTAGCTATGACTTTGTGCAGTGATATGACTGGTGTCTGGTCCGAGCCCCCTTGGGGTTTGGAACCCTAGGTGAGGGAGGGGAGGTTAAGCTGTCCCGGCTTGTGTGGGGCCTGGTAGATGTAGAGTGCTATTGAGGTGGTTGGAGCAAAGGCAGGGGATAGTAACTATCGTGGCAAACCAGTCCAAGCCCCGGCGGTCTTGTCACAAGATAGAGTGGGGGGCTCGTCCGGGATCTTCTCTTTGTTCTGACATCTCGTAGGAATAGGTTATAGTGTCATCTGTCCTATACCTATTGTCTACTTGACGAGTAGGGCTACTGATACCTTTCTCTTCGACGTGGACAGACATTTAGTTAAGTTAGTATAGATACATAGTTACTGTGTTGGTTGGAGTACAGTTAGCATTGTGATTGGGTATTGCATATCTATACTGATACTAAGTTACACTAATCATGGCTACTCGTACTTTAGATTTAGCTAAGGTGTGGGCATCTGCAACTGAGATGGGATTGGAAGGTGAGGAGTATAAAGCCTATGTACTGGAAGTAGAGAGAGACTTCAGAGCAGAAGAGAGTGAGAGAAGAAAGTCAGAAATTGAGCTTGAAGCTCGAAAGGTAGCACTTGAAGAGCAAAAGTTGGTGGCAGACCAACAGACACAAAAACTGGCAGCTGACCTAGAGTCTAAGAAATTAGATGCTAGGAAGTTGGAAATGGAACATGAGTTCCGTATGAAGCAACTTGAGGTAGAGGCTAAATCGGTTGGTGAGTCTGAGGGAGCAGTAGGTGGAGTAGCTTTACCTAGCTCATCAGTAGCCAGCAGACCAGCTTACCATGCTATGAAATGGCCGTTTCCACCATTTGAACCGGACCAAGAGAAGATAGATCAATTCTTAGAGAAGTTCGAGGCAATGTGTAAAGCTATGGGTTTAGAGCCTGAGCGTTGGAATCTTAAGCTTTCACAAGGACTCCGTGGCACCGCGTACGAAGTGTATGCGCGTCTTCCCCCAGGAATGGAAAATGATTATCCAACCCTGAAATCGGCTCTTTTGAAAAGATTCGAAATGACAGCCCATGCTTACAGGCGGAGGTTCAGAACTTCCAAGAGAGAACCAGGTGAGATGTTCTCGGCCTATAGTGTGAGGTTGAACTCATACCTGTTGAAGTGGATGGCATTGGCCAATTTCAAAGAGGATTATGAGAGTCTGAGAGAGTTGATGGTGGTGGATCAAATGAAAATGCAGATGTCCAAGCCTTTAAGGAATTTCTTAGGGGAAAATGGGGCGGAAAGGCTAGACATAGTAAATAAGTTGGCTGAAAGGTATGTGGAAGTCTATGGTGAGACTGGGGATTCCAGTCAGACTGATTCACAGAAAAGGCAGAAGGGGCTTGATCAGAAGCCCAAGACCAAAGGTCCCAAAGAATCATCCAATGTAGCAGATCCTGTGGTAAAAGACTCTGGTAAGAAACCCGATAAGCAAAGCCCTCCCGCCTCCCCAAAACGGAAGTGGAGTAAGAGGTGGTGTAAGCACTGTAAGTCTCCTTCCCATAATACTGTAGATTGTCTGAGGAAGCCAAAGGACTTGCACTTTGCGTGTCTCGCCTCTACTAGAGGTAGACCTAGCGAGACCACACCTAAGGGTCGGGAGAAACCAAAGTCTGAGAAATCACCTGCGATCGAAACGATAGAGGTGAATGGGAAGCAGGTGGAATGTCTATACGATACAGGATTGCAGTTTGAAGCTGTAATCTCATCCCACCTTGTGAGCCCAGGGCAGCTCACCGGCGAGACAAGAGAATTTCAGCTGGCCATGAGGAGCTCCGTAGCTATGGACTTGCCGATTGCTCGGATTGACATTCGGTGCAGGTACGTTACGGGTAGCATCCAGGCGGCTGTGCTGCCTGATCCTATTTACCCTTTGATCCTCGGTCGTCCGCATGTATTCCTGGGGGACCCCAGGGAACATTGTCTAGTGAGCGCTAGGCAGGCCAGGGCTAAGGATGGAAAAAGGCAGTGTGGTAAGGAAATAGACCATTCTCTTGCGAGGTTAGTGAGCAGTGCTCAAAGTGGGGACCAGACTTTGCGTCCTTACTTACTGGAGGTGTCCCAAAGTTCTGTCCCGCCAACTCCGGGTCAGTTCTATGTAGAAAACCGGTTGCTTTATCGTAGAGCCGGGCAAGGGGATAGCCAGTACGGTCAGATGGTAGTCCCTACTGACTACAGATCCCGCTTGATACATAGAGTGCATACCTTATCCTTAACCGGACATAAGGATGTGGGGACAACAGTCCAGTGTCTTTCCAGCCACTACCACTGGCCTGGAATGACAGGCGACGTGCGGAGATATATCCGGTCGTGCCCAACGTGTTGTCTGGCAGCACCAAAGCACAAGACCAAAAACGGTGTATCTCTGCAGATTGGAGATAGGGTTCTCGCGCTTCTCCCAATCGAGGGGGCGGAATTCGAACTCGGATGGCAGGGCCCTTTTCCTGTGGAGCGGATAATGTCCCGATCCACGTATGAGGTGAAGGTCCGCGGGGAATTGCGTAAGTTCCATTGTACTCTCCTTCAGAATTTGGAGAGGTCCGAGGTAGTTTCTCCACCAGATAGTGCGACTACCATCGCGCTAGATTCGGTTCTGGGTCCAGACGAGGGCGAGGAAGACTCAGTCCTACGCAGTACATCCTGTGGGGAGGGTCTGCGGTCTCCTGAGCGTTCAACCGTAGATAGGGCGAACGGGCTCCGTCGGGAAGAGGCCCATGGTGTTAAGCACACTGGGAATCGTGGTCGGACAGGCGATGTCACATCTGGCACGACGGGATCGTCGGGTGACTCGATACGCCGACAGGCTCACTGTCCTTACTCGCGGGAGAGAAGGCAGGAGCAAGGGTACTCCAGACGAACCTGGAGTAAGCGACCATTCATTTCGGTCGACATCCGCGAACAGTCCACGAAGGTGATGCCTAGTCGGGATAGGAAATATCCTATTGTCGGAAGGGACGAACGAACCTTCAGTAAAGTAACCGATGGCCTGCAACAGGTGGATGCGGAACAGTCCAGTGTAGACAGATCCTGTAAGCCAATCACCAGGCCATTACGTTTCGGGCCTAATCGCTGGAGATAACGTATGTTTGAGGCGGTGGTTGGTGATCCAGCATCCATACCATTCTGGTGAATCTCCCCAGGGAAAGGGAACGTTATGGAACGTCTTTTCCTGGAAATCCAATCTTGATAGAGTAGAGGTTCAGAGTTCAGACCGATCTTTGTCTAGTGAGTTCGACCGGGTCGACCATCTTAAGTGGGGGCCTATGTGACGAAACGGATAAATATCGTAAGATCTCTGCATAATAGCCCTTTGAAGGGAGTGCCATGCGTTGGTCTCCCTTGAATTTAATGTCAATTAATAGGGGAGTTCCCTAGAAAAGTAGTGCGGGGGCGGAGCTATTCTAGTTATTTATAGAAGAATCTAGAATGTTCCCCCAAGTGCGTACGTGGTTTTGATCTCTAAGTTCACGAGTGCGTTGTGCAGCACGGGGTTGGTGAAACTTATCGTGACTCTGGTTTTCTTCATGTATCATGAAAGTCACGCGGCCCGTGTAGGCGAGTGAAAGGCGCACTGACTTTGTCGTGAGCAGTCGCCCACCAAACCTCAGCGTAGACAGATCGCAGCCAAGAGGCTGTTATAATTGTGATGTCAATATTCGCGGCCAGTGCGGACATCTACAGTCAAGGTTGTGATTCTTCAATCACAGGTTAGTTGAGTACTTATTCTATGATTTAATTGTTGTCGTAATGCCGTGCTGAGTTCCCGGAATGAATGAATTGCCATCGCAAAATTGAGTTGTCGCGTAGAGTTATCCATTACAGTTGGCGGTTGCATTTTTAAGTAGGCTTTATCGATCAGCAATGTAATGGGTTACCTGACGGAACAAGCCGTATTCCACCGCGAGTGGTGTGTAAATAACATAGGCCGAACGATGTGCGTTACAGTGTGTAGCAGTTACGGGTTTGGTTTATTCATTACACGGGCAAGGCGACAGTTTGTCCGTCATGACCTCAACATGCTAGACGCGGTAAATGATAAGGTATAGCTTATTATTAGAAATGTGTACTGTGCTTCGTGACATTAGAATGGTAACGTACTTGTTCTATCAGTGATGGTGATTTTTCGAGGAATCAAGGTGATCTCAGCAGTGGTGTATTTGCTGGGTGCAGATAGCAGTGTTATTCCGCGTAAGCCGAATGGCGTTGCATCGGTAGGATAACAATTGATAAGAAGTATTCATGATACTATTGTTACTGCTTGTTGTCATGTCCGTCCGCTAGGATGACCGTGCGTGTTCCATCTTACGTTTGTCTAGGCAGCGGGAGGTAGGCCGGTAACCCCAACCCGATCAGTAATAGGTCCGACCCAATGCAATCGTGCAGGTGCGATGAGTGAACATACCCGAACGAGGGTGATGCGGCACTCCGTAATTCGAGGCCGAGGTGTCTAGATAGATCGAGGTTTGAACCTAACCGTTTCTGTCTCTAATATTCTACTCTTCTGGAACCCTGACTCGGTTCATGGAGTACTTGGAGTACTGCCGTGAGGTAGTAGGTGGGAGGGGCATAAACCCCCCCCCCCAAAAGGTGGAGCCAGAGTTTGGTAGTGGAGTCTGGAGGTTTGCTACATTGGATGACGTGACTTAAGTCGTCACGGGACAAGGTACACGAGACCCACAGTAGCTGTGGGAAAGTGTAGTGGTGGATGGCCACCACAGCTGTGCTCGACCGGCACAGGGATGACTGACCTGAAAGATAGTCAGTGAATAAGAGGGCAACTCAGGATCTGGGGCAGGGATCCCAGACCTGACACTATGGCTGTGATATGATTTTGTCATTTAAGTGTAACAAGTCCTGAGTTATCCTTAGTTAATGCTATAGTAATGAATTATCAGGAGTATAATTCATTATGGACATATAGTTATTAATGTGTGTAATTCATCAGTCCATGGGTGAAGGGATTGATGAATTGATGAGTCTGTCAGGAAGGAGATGTCCGGCTGGACACCTTCTCGATACAGTAATCCCTACACTGAAAGGAAAGTAAGTGTATATGTTGATTGATGATGGAAGATGAAACCGGATTGGACTGGCACCAGGCGAAGGATGCTTGACAGAGTCATACAGTCGACTCTGGTGCTAAGGGTTATATGTAGCCCAGAAGTGTTACTTGACTGAACAGGTGTGCTATTGCTTTTCTACCATCATTATGCCTATATATTATAGTGACTAGGTAGATCTATGATGTGATGATTTCATACTCATGTTGGTAAACATGAGGAATGTCTGAGAGGCAGGTGACAGGGTGGAGATGCTGGTAGTCTTTGTTGTAGTTGAGTACTCACACCAACCTCTCCGTGTTTCAGGATCTGTTATTACTATACAGTAGAAGATTCAAGAGCTGCACCATGAGCTCTATGGGCCCACTCATTCCAGTGCCTATCCAGAAGTTGATTGAGGCCATACTGGGAGTGGTTGTCTGATTCTGCGAGATCAATGTTGGAAGGAGCTGAGTGCTGAATAAGTCGGTAGGTCTAGGGTAGGACCTCCGTCAAGAGTCCGACGAGTGTCATCCGATCCTGAGAGGATCCAACACTGAAACGTCTGGTGATTCAAGCCAGTGAAGCACTGGTGACATTCAGTCTCTGTGTAAACCTTGGTGATTGCAAGGTAGTGAACTTTCAAGTTGTGCAGAGTGATCATTGTTACCGGTCGCCATGACCTGTGTTATATGCTTCTGGCCCGGCTGGGTTATGGGACACCATGTATCAGTTGATGCTTACATAGTGTTTTTACATTGGTTACCTTTATGAAGCCAACATGTGGTCCAGTGAACTAGGACATTGATTACAACATTGGTGGAAACACCTGAGTGACATGGTTGTGAAGGTAGGGAGTTACCTCATGCCAACGTTATGAACTGTTGACAATGTTTGTGAAGGTAGGGAGCTACCTCATGCCAACGGGATGAACTGTTGACAGTGTAGGCTAGGTTGTGATTACTACCCATGGATCAGGGTAGGTACATAATACTGTGTGAAGATCTATTGTCCAAGGACATGGAACTAAGGTGAAGTGTTTAGTCACCTGATAGACTTTACCAGTGACATTGTGTGTTCGGGTGGAGCAACCGCTTATTGTGTAGGTGACATATCAGTGTGTGGGTCACTGATGAGATAGAAGAGTGACCTGGCTCTTGTGTATTTTGAGACGGTGCTACATGTATTTTTTCTGCAAGTGGGAGACCGCTAATGTTCTAGGGTCGGCCCAGACTTCATCAAGAGTGTGACAAGGGAAATAGTACGACAGCAAGGAAGGATCCTTGTTCATCAGTGCAGTGTCCGTCAGGCAGTGGTACGGCGCTTGATCAGCCCTTGCTTGGTTCTCTGGGTGAAGAGGGAACTTTGGAGAGGCAGCAGACCTTGGAGTTCCAGTCCACTGGAGGAGCCTGGGTGAGTCGCTACCACGACTGGACAACCGCACGAGCTATCGTCCGCCTCCATGATGAATACTCATCTGCGTCTGTGATCTTGTACATAGTTCTTCTAGTCTGGCTTTCAGCCATCCTTCTCTGTGTTGTGGTTGACGTAGTTCAGAATTAAATTTTTGTTCTCTTAGCTATGACTTTGTGCAGTGATATGACTGGTGTCTGGTCCGAGCCCCCTTGGGGTTTGGAACCCTAGGTGAGGGAGGGGAGGTTAAGCTGTCCCGGCTTGTGTGGGGCCTGGTAGATGTAGAGTGCTATTGAGGTGGTTGGAGCAAAGGCAGGGGATAGTAACTATCGTGGCAAACCAGTCCAAGCCCCGGCGGTCTTGTCACAATCGCTCAAACCCTTCATGTGGCCATACCTGACCCCATCAGGCCCTGGTGCCGTGTCTTTTGCCTTTTTCAAAATGTGTTTAACATCTCCCACCCGTATGATGTCTTCATACTGCATATTCTTCGTGGTGCCAGATAACTCCTCTCTAACTGCATCCCTGGTGTCTGCATCATTATGAATGGTCTGCTCTAAAAATCTCTGGAGAAACGCCTCCCCTTTCTCTTTTTCTGTTGTCACGCGCACACCATCATCTCTATAAATTGTTCCCACTGTCATAGGTCGATCTTTTCTCTGCATTTGCCTGTGCAGTTTCCAGAATTTTCTCAGCGTTTTATCACCTCCAATCTCCTTCATGAAACATTACCATTTTGCCTTTTTGGCCTCTGCAGCACAGCGCTTGAAAACCTCCACCTTGTCTTTCTTGACATTTTCCGCTCGTGAGCTTTGAAGTGTCTGTCGCACTTTCTTTAGCTGCTTCACTGCAGCTCTCTTTGCTTTCTAAGCATGGTCTACTTCTGGGGTCCACCATGGGGGCTGCAAAAAGGAAGTTTTTACAGTCTTGTTGCATGCCCTTTGCCTGAGGCGTCCAAGAAGGCAATCGGTCCTCTCATACCGGAAGGTCTTGCGCGCTCTCCCAGCTTTAACTTTCCTGGGTTTAGAGATCAGGACTGAGCATGGCTTGTGATCACTCCCATGGTCATTCAAAACAGTCCACTTTACATGAAGGACTGATGACTGGGAGACAAGTGCCAAGTCGATAGCTGTATCTGCATCGCCAGGCCTCATTGCCATTCTAGTCGGCCTACCATCATTTATGCAGACCACATCGAAGTCCACCATGGCATCCGCAAAGGAAATTTCCTGTCGATTTTCTCCACTACTGTCCCAATCTCTGTACCTTGCATTGAAGTCTCCACATATGAGTAGCCTATCACCTGGTAATTCCTCCAATTCATTAAGCCAGTCCCAGTGTTCCTTTCTGACAAAACAGTCCACTGTGGCATATACAATTATGATGTTCCAACTTAGGCCACCAATCTCCATTTGTATACCCTGGACCTCTCTTGCACTGATTCCATTGGCTCAAGTCAAGTACCACATGCTTCACTCCTTCCTTCACCAGCAGACCTTGTCCATGTCTCTTCTGCCCAGTAGGGTTTATATAACTGGCGTACCCAGGGCAATGGTATTTGTCTGTATTTAGCTCCTGAAGCACGAGGACATCAAAATGATATATTAGTCTCTCCAATATAGGACCTCTCTGTCTGGCACTGTGACAATTCCAGTATCCCACTCTTACATAGTTGAAACCTAGTCTCTCCACTTTTCGTCTTGTTCTCCTGGCGCCTGCCCTCCTATTTCTATACCGTCTTCTCACACCATTTCCTCGTCTTCTCCTCCTCACTCTCTCTCTTCGCTAGCCTCTGAGGGATGTGTCAAGCGCAGAGCACGTGCTCCGTAACTCCGGCGACGATTCCCGTGTTTAAATGAATCCATAGGCAAAGTTTGGATATTGCAGGAAATAAACGGTCACCCTAGCATTGCCTGCGTGCTAGGGAAGAGGCAGGGGATGTCCCGCAGGAGTCCATACGCCTGGTGCCGCCCCGCACGCCTGCCAGACGTCCAACGTTCACGACCAGTTAACCCATGGAGATCCAGTTCCTCAGCACGCTGGTCCACCTTGAACTTGGGGGTTTACATTTGGAGTTTTCCGTCTCCTAGATAGACTGTTGTCCAAATCTAACGGGTTCCACCTATCCGGGAAAGGGGTTAGAGCGCCCCGACTCGCTTGGCAGGCACGTCTCCGAGCATATGAGGTATTTTCTAAGGAACTCAGATCCCACCCTGAGATCCCGCCTCGCCCTCTGTGCCCACCGCCAGTTGGTCCGCGGCTGCTTATTCGATATTCGCAGCTAACCTCTATATCTAGATTCCGTTCCACGATCCGCCACCAGTGGACGCGCTGGGTCGGGGATGGTCGCCCCAGCTTTACCCAGTTGACGGTTTGGAATGAATTGGGTCAATGCCTGTGTTCTAATCTTCAAAAGATGTCACTCAACTAAGGCCAAGACACACGGGCCAGCAGGGCAATGGCCAGAGCCTGTCCCAAGGGGTGCCGCTATAGCGTCGTGGCCAGCCACTCGCCTGCCGACCTGGTGGGTATGGGTTCTATTCTGCACAGATTCTGATTTTTACAGTTGACCTGGGGTCCGTGGTTGACCCAGTGTAGAATGGGTATCAAGAATATCGTAGGAAATAAAGGCGATGAGCGCGGTATTGACCACATCACTCTCTCAGTGCACAGTGATACAGGTTGTATTTGTAATGACTGTGTAGTGTTTAAAAATATTGCCGTTCCAAGTTTTGTAGTTACCTTTTATGTTGCATGAACTCCACAGAGGGTGAATACAAAAATACACTCCCGGGTGAATTTCAAAATCCCCACAGTCATTAAAAATACACCCTACACATACAACAATATGGGTCTAGCGCCGTAAGTCCAGTGCGCATTCAGCTGTGTGAGAGGGCCCTTTACTTAGGTACCATAGGCGGCGCTACAGGATGTGGCAAGGTATAAGATGGTCTGGTCTGAGTTGGGCGAGAGCTTATGTCTTAATGGGGGAGAAGGACACAAGAGGAAGAAACGCGCTATCAAAAGTTACTGCTTTACACGCCCATTTGTAGCATTCGCTTAGAATCATATAGCTTCACATATCACATAACGTCACATGGCATCATATAGCATCACATAATATCACATATTATCATATAGCATGATATAGCATCACATAGCATAATATAACATTATATAGCATGATATACAATTACAGAGCATCATATAACATCATATCGCATCACATAATATGACATTGTATTACATAGCATCACATAGTATCATATAGCATCAGACAGCATCACTTAGCCTCACATACAATCATATAACATCATATTGCATCACACATCACATGGAATCGCATAACATAATATAACAATACATCGCATCACATAACATCACACCCCATAGTTAGTTAGTTAGTTAGTTAGTCGCGGTTCCAACTTCACAGCAACGGGTCGTCCCCATTATGCTCCGTTCCTGTGCCAGTGAATCCCCATAACATTACATTACATCATTTAACATAACATCTTATAACATTATAAAACATCGCATAGCATCACATAGAATCGTATAACAGCGCACTGGAATTTTAAAAGCGACTGCTCTTAACCTGTTGACCAAACGACTTCTGCTGACGTCTATATATCAAGTCCACGCTGGCAACATGTGTGCTAGGAAAACATGGCTGCTTGTTTGGATTCGCTAGTGTAAATAATATGACACCGGAAGCGATTACACCGGAAGAAGTGATTGGTGGGTTTAATATAAGTAGCTCAATCTGAAGACGAATGTTTTCATTTTCAGACAGAAGGCGGACTAGTGTAGTCTTCCTTCTAGACAAGTTCTGGAACTTTTGATCAGCCTCGTATCCCATCCTCCCCCACCCGATCTATAATGCCATCATACAGCAGAGTGTCGTATTCTTTCTGATCTTTCTCGTTGTGTGTGTGTCCGGTTATGTTTAGCAATTATTACACCGAAGACACAAACAATATATAGCACGATTTATTGCCTGGCATATTTCACTGCATCTCGTTGGGCAGACACTGCAGAATTCACACGACATAAACTATCAGAATAAGAAAAATTCCTCAACCTGACGGGATGCAGCGAAATATGATAGGCAATACATCTTGCAATCTATTGTTTGTGTCGTCGTTGTTCAAATTCATTACGAACAAAAATTGTTTTGAATTATTGCACTGTAGAGCCCAGTATTCTGTCTAAATACGTTGTTTTTGGTTAATTCTAAGAGCTGGTACAATTGAGCTCAATATTATGTCTCAATATGTTGCTCGTCATTATTCGTAATAGTTGTTACACTATATACGAGTTCTATATTCTTTCTCATTATGTTATTCTACATTATCCTAAATAGCTTTTAAGCTATACAATTGAGTTTACAGAGTATTCTCACTGTTGTTCTTCATTGTCCCTAATAGCTGATGCAGTGCGCAGTATAGCTCTGTATTCTTCCTCCTTATGTTGTTCTACTTGTCTCCTAAAGTAGTATTTTTGATTATGCTGCGTTACGTTATTCCTAATATCTTATCTTATCTTATCTTATCTTATCTTATCTTATCTCATCTCATCTTGTCTCATCCCACTTCATCTCATCTTATCTGATCTCTTCGTATTTTATCTCATCTCATCTTATCTTATCTTATCTCATTTCATCTTATCTCATCTTATCTTATCTTATCTTGTAGGAGTCTCCGATGCGACGTCGTTATGCCACCTGCCTTGCGCTCTGAAGGTTTTGGTTTCGATTCCAGGCTACGTCGTTCGTTTCGAGACTGCAATTTTCACCGAGACTCATGGGGGTCGTTGCTGGAACTACGGAGTTCGTGCTTTGTGCGGCGCTTTCGGCTTGCTGTCCTGCCCTAAAAGACCCAGCAATATGGGATAAGACTCCTAATGAAGCCGATCCTCCCGAACTTTTTCTGTTATAACTTTGAACAATCGGGTAAAGTAATTTTTCTTTAGTATGTTGTTTAAAGTTACTCCTTAGTTAGTTAGTCGAGGTTCCAACTTCACGGAAACGGGTCGTCCCCATTATGCTCCGTTCCTGTGCCAGTGAATATCACACAAAATGCTCCCCACTGTCCAATGTGAAAAGTGGAAAAGACACGAGTCTCGGCAATCCAACAGCCCGCACAGGTGCACTGTGCATAATGCCGCTGCCAGAATGCCAACACAACATTCATCCACGAAAACCACAGTTCATCGTCAATGGACTCGGCAGTCACCAGAAAGACCTCACTGACCCGGGTTTTCTCACATGGCTCGGTCTTTTATTGCAGGGCGACCCGCCGAAAGTGTCGCACAAAGCACGAACTCCGCAGCTTCAGCGCCGATTCCCAGGAGTCTCCTGAAAAATGCACTCGTGAACCGAAAAGGCAAATCAGTCAATTCAGCAACTGCCGGTAGCTATTGTTCAGAACATGCAGGTCACTGTACAGGAGAGATGTAAAGCATTCCACGCGAATCTCACAGCTCACAGTGTCGCATACGCACTCACTCAGTAGCAGGGCGACGGAACCATGCACTACCAGTCCAACATGAGGAAAATGCGATTACAAACCGCAGCTACAAGCATAAACACGCCACAGGCTTTAACGGTTCAACGCCTAACCGCCATGTTGGCGACCGGAAGTCCTCAGTTATTCCTAGCTATAACTGTGTTCAATAAAGCATTATTTCTCATTGTATTGATTTACGTTATTCCTAATAGCTATAACTTTATATAAAAAAGCTCAGAAAGCAATAGCAAACTACTGAGCGTAATCTTGCCTAGTACATCAACAGCAGCTGAAAAATGCTGATGTTGACTGCAACGTCCTGTAAGGGATATGCAACAAATATACAATAGGGTTAAGTATTATTTCTCATTATATTGCTCTTCATTGACCGCAATATAACTTCTCTTTGAGGTTGAACTGGGTAGTTGTAATGGTAGAATGGAAATCTAACAGCTGTGTCACAGTATAGGATCCAGTATTCCTGATCGTTTTATTGTTTCTCAATATTTATAATAGCTCTTACACTGCCGAATCCAATATTCTCTCTCATTATGTTGTTCTTCGTTGTCCCTAATAGCTCACGCTTGTAGCGTGAAGTATTTATTTCTTCTGATTATGCTGATTTTGTTTATTTCTAACATCTATTACGCTCTGCAGTAGCCTCCATTATTGTTCCTGGTTATGTTGTTTGTCGTTATTTCCATCCGATACAAGGGTACCTTTGCCATAGCGATTTCCCATCTGGCAACGGAGATTAGTGCGCTTGTCCCGAAACTTCCAGTGCGCTAACGGCTTGTACGGGGTTCAATGCCTACGCCGGTCAGTGGGACTTCAACAATGACTTCTCGTTCAGAACGCAATGGCAAACTACTGACATTAAAAATTGCTTAGAATATCAGCCTGCCCGTAGGACATACAACATTGATATGTGGAAACAAACGAATACAATATTGATATGTGGAAATAAATCTAATACAACATTGACATGTGGAAACAAAACTAATACGGCATTGATATGTGGAAACGAAACTAACCCCAATCGTACCCCAACATTCCCAAACCCCAGTCGTACCTATAAATTCCCAAACCACAGTCGTACCCCAAAATTCCCAAACCCCAGTCGTACCTAAACATTCCCAAACCCCAGTCGTACCTCAAAATTCCCAAACCCCAGTCGTACCTAAACATTCCCAAACCCCAGTCGTACCTCAAAATTCCCAAACCCCAATCGTACCTCAAATTCCCAAACCCCAGTCGTACCTTAATATTCCCAATGGGGATACATTGTATTATGAACGAACATATTCTGGGTAATTATTCTAATTATTATAAAAGTTGGTTGCATATCCTTTACAGGACGTCGCAGTCAACTCCAGAATTTTTGGATGTTTTTGATTTCCTGACAAGTTTACGTGCAGTAGTTTGTCAATGCTTTCTGAACGACAGGCATGCATATCATTGTATGAAAACCAGCTCAAGGCGGTCCGCTTCCAAAACGACCGCAGCTATGTTTTTAACGCTGTACGCGGATTATGAATTGCGGCCGTGACCTCTTTGCGAAATCGTAGGCGTAATTATTATACAGTCAAACCTCATGCGGCCTGATGAAGAAATGTTAATGCCGATCTCGTATTTTATTATTAGTTAGTGATGCTCCATCCAGCCATCATGTGCCATGCCAATAAGCGTGGGCGGTCATGTTCTGCCATCTCACTCGATCACCAGAGTCGTGGATCAGCTCCGTGTTCCTGTCTCGACCATGCCACGTGGTCAAGCCATCCAGGTATTTACTTCTCGGTCTTCCCCTTGGTCTCTTCCCTTCAATCTTGCCTGTTGTCACCAAGTTCTCCAAGTCATTTCTTCTTATAACATGCTCCAAAAATTTTGACTGTCTACGTCTAATGTCTCTAATCAGTTTACGATCTTCAGTTGTTTCTTGAAGGACTTGTTCATTGGTTTTTATGTCACACAACTCTGCTCACACTATGAAAAACAACGCCAAATTGAAGAGAAGAACGCGTGCGTCCCTTTATTTTCGCAAAATTAGCAGCGAGGTCATGTGGCAGATCCACGAAAACCAAGACAATCGAAGAAATCCGAGGCAAATGTTTCGTGAAAAAAAAAATTCGACGAAAGCCGAAACCGACGAAAACAGAAGGTAGCGAAAACCGAGATTTGACTGTACTTTCACCATTATTAACTTCTCGCCTCTTATTAACATTAAGACTAAAAACCCATGCCATATTAACATTTACTAATGGCAAACTACTGAAAGTGAGGTTGATCGCAACGTCCTGCACAGAACATGCAACATTTATTATCTATGTAGGTGTAAAAAAAAAGCGCGAAAAAATATTCCCCGAAAACGATCAGTCAACGGCGGGAGCGAATCCTTCGTCTGCTAGACCAAGAGAAGTGGGGCACGTCTGCTAGACTTCTGGATGGCTCGTACTTCCTGGCTAAATCGATATCTCACATTATATCCAAGGGATTTTCTCTGAAATAGGATCCCCAATTATTTTAACACGAATTTGGTGCGAAGAGAAAACGTCTTCATATAGTCAGTGTCTCTACATTTCTCACTGTTTTGTATACAGTTAGTTCTTCTTGGATATTGTTGGTGTGTTTTCGGGCAGAATGGATTGTTTTTCACGATGACCGAAATACGGTGAGCTATAGTTAGTATAGCGCGATTTCACATAATTCTGTGTTAAATGTTATTCCTAATTTATCATTCGCAGTTATAAGTTCAGTTCAAAACATGAATGCATTGATTGTGGAATGTATGTTGCCGTTTGTAAATTGCAGACGTGCAGGCGTCCATTTTGAACAGGAAAAATATAATCATTATGTCTGTAATGAATGCTAACGCATCTGTCTGTATGCATGATAGATGAATGTGTACACACGCGTCAGGGAAATACTTTCTGTGGTATCACTGCGCCGACCCGTTGTCGTTTCTCCTCCTTCTTCTTTTGTCAGTGCTTTTGCTGTGAAGCGTGGCTGAGAGGAGGCACATGCAATTTTATGTCTTTTGCATGTCTTGTTGCTTGTACTATCGTCATATTTAATTTCTTCAATGTTTCTTTTACTCCATCTAGATAACTCTTCCTGTATCGTCCTGTCGTCGTGCTTCCGATGTTCTCACGCAGTACGCACTAACCGCTGGTTCATCTTGTTCCATTCTAACTGTCTGAACCATTTAATTCTTCGGTATTCAATAAAATCAGTAATGGATGCTATCCCTAAGTCTTAATTTGTCATTTGTTTTTCTATCTCTTCTTTGTTTTTGTTTTTTTCTTTTGTTTTTTTTTCCAGCTGCATTTCTTATGCATGTCATCTCACGAGATGTGATTTTACGCTAGGGCTAGTGTGTTTCTAGGAGTGTCCATTTCTGACATTGGTTAATAAAGCGTTTATCAGCTTTTTTTTCTAGGCCATTTGCCTACATTAAATTAAATTGTTTAACAGTCTGTACATTACAGAGTTTAGGAAGACATTGGAGACAATATTGATGTGGTTTCTGAAACAAATGTTGGGAACGCCTTGGTCTGCCAGAGTAACTAACAACAATTGTCTGAAAGTAGAAAGCCATATATACATATATGAAAGAGATAAACATCGTTTTTTGGTCATATGATGAGCAGAGCTGCATCTGTTGCTTATGGGATAGTGAGACGCGCAGTTTCAAAATTAACTTAGATACCAAAGCCCGCGTTGCGTTGATTTCCATAGAACGAGACATCTTCCGGTCAGAAGGCAACGACGAACTTCTTCTGATTTTGTCATTTATTCCCCATTAGGCTCTCTATCCATTCACCCAAGATCCCCTATATTTGCTATCGCATGCTGCTTCGATCTTTTGTCATGTAAAAGATGGATAATTTCAACTCTTGCGTGTAATTATTTGTGCCATGATGTAAACCAGGAGTTTTCTTTCTTCTCAAGATTTTTGCCGGTCCTACGGAGTTCGTGCATCTAAGCGAAACCATCCTTCAAGAATATCTTTCAGTGTGCGTGTTTCCGATACCGTGTTACGTGTTTGGTTTTCCATCACGGCGACCAACGTTTGGGCCTCGTACAAAAGGCAAACAAACCTCGAAGTCGACGGGGTCGTCGTAAACGACAAGTTTAATGCCCTGGAGCGAGAAGAACAAATCTAAAATATGTCTGTCTGGGCATCCATAATACATGCATTCTATATTGGAACGGCGCGAGCGCAAATCAACGAGGCCCCATTCTGGAAAGCTTGGCGTACAAAAACTATATTGTCGCTCTACAGGAGCCGCAACTGGGAGGTAACTCACGTAATTTAGCCGGGTTTCAAATGCTTTTACAACAGTCGACACCTGGGAATGGGAATTCTAAATGGAGACAGTATAGTGGCTTCAGAGGTGGACATGTCCAGGTTAGTCAGTGACGAGATACAAATACAGGCCATCAGTGATCAATCCGAGCAACCATTTGTGTTGTTAATGTTTTATGCCTGCAACGCGAGCGTGGATTCCCAGTGGTGGCAATGCTTGAGTGAAATATTATGTCACGAGAGGAATGTAATTTTGTGTGGAGATTTCAACGCTTAAGACAGATCATGAGGGAACATTTCTTCGAACATACAGGGGGAGGAGTTTGAGGCCGCACTTGGAACTACAGACCGGGTGATGAGGACAGTGTTATTGACCTAGCGCTGGTTTCTCCTTCACTCACTTTTTTTTTTTTTTTAAATTCGCATATCCTTTTACAGGACATCGCTGTCAACAGCAGCATCTTTCAGCTGT
Source organism: Cepaea hortensis (assembly GCA_963921405.1). Taxonomy (NCBI): domain Eukaryota; kingdom Metazoa; phylum Mollusca; class Gastropoda; order Stylommatophora; family Helicidae; genus Cepaea; species Cepaea hortensis. Next base: position 142,324,376 of record OY992879.1, on the reverse strand, counting down.
CTGTTGATTTCTTGGCAAGATTACGCTCAGTAGTTTGTCATTGCTTTCTGAGCAGCCGGCTCAGTTATCCCGCAAGTCACCAGCGGGGGACGAACCGCCTCCAGTTCTCGCCCGCTACGAAACTGCGTGATAAACGGGATTACGGAGAAAGTGGTGTAACCCCTCGGCCAGAGAGACCGGCCCATCACTCACTACAGTGTGTAAATGGGGTATCCTAGGGTACCACGGCTGCGACCCTTGCAGCATATTGGTAGAAAAAGTCAGAACTAGGCAGCACAAGTAAAAGGTCAAGATTTTCAAGAATGACAGTGCAGATCAAGATGTGGTGAGTAAAATAAAACGTAACAAGCTCAGAAATCAACATTGCAAGAAAAAAAATATAGCCGGGAGCAACCCCCATGGTGGCATTTAGAGGTGGAAAAGGCCTGGGCGATAAGCATTGTGCTGTAAGAAAATGGCAAAACACCAAAAGGAACAAAGTTGCTCATCCTATCTTGCACTTGGAAAGAGACATGGACACACAAGTTAGCTATTTCAAATAACTGGTTAAAGTTGTAAAAAGCGAGAATTCAGCTGAGTTGTGCCAGAGAATAAGCAAAGACAAGTCACTGAGAATGTTCAGGTGACTACATAAAAATATGAATTGTGTAGTCAAGAATAAGAGTATTTCTGACTTTCAGGGTATTGGTCTCATTTGGCAGATGACTGACGAGAATAAGGGCAAGGCCCTTTTAGAACACTATCTAGAGCAGAGCAACCAGGCAGACATGAGAGGACGAAATTTTACCAAGACGATTACCTCAGACAGGTGTAAGTCCCAGAAAATGCCAGAAGAAGACATAGTGACAGTGAAGGAGATCAAGGCTGTGCTTCGACAAACAAAAACAACGCACCAGGGCCAGATGGTATAATGTGTGACGACATTTGTATATTGCCTTAATGCTGCTGACTCCCTTATCAAGCCTTATCGCTATCCCGCTGCTTAATATATCTGAATCAACAGTAAGTCAATCTCACGGCTCAACTGATCAACAGCAAATAATCATCAATGAATTGGAGCCGAACGGGTAACGAATGATAAGTGAATTCTCGCACTGAAGATCAGAAATTACAGCTGCTTTATTTTCACAGCTGACAAGTTACAGTTACACAATGTCGATGTCTTCTCTAAAGAGCCTGTGACGCCAGGCCGGCAATAGAATTAATTAACTAACATCTGACATGTTAACCTACTAACCATTTCTTCTCAGCCCTGAATCACCTTCATTCTTCCGTTATTCTGTCCATCATTTCTGACGCTGTTCGCTCAATCTGTCTAGGTTTATCAGGCTCTCAGTCAACGGCGGAATTCTCTTCCATCAAGCCACTGTTAGCCACGACTTCATCCTTATAATAACCACTTTGCCATTTCTAATCTTAGAACACACTTTGTCCTTGTCAACTCCATCAACAAGACCTTTCTTGTTGTCTGCCTACGTCAGAGTGACGATTCACCGTTTATCACCAGTCTCCTAGCTATCCGTAAGTTTTTTAGCTTCAGGATTCTCTACCTATTATTAATGACGTCAACCGCGAGTATCTGCCTTATGGCATATATGTACCGAAAACGAGCTGGAGGAATTAGCAGATATGTACAACAACAGTAAAGCGAGTGCTAGCATCAAGGAGGAGTGGTTACACAGCTATCTTATTCCTTTGGCGAAGCCTGGCAAAGACCACACACAAATTCAGGGATATCGAGTTACAACCATGCAGAATACAACAGGCAAGCTGCTGGAGAAGTTAATTGCCAGAAAAATATCAACCCGGGTAGAGAGGCATTGTCTTTTTCCACCTACCCTTGGAGGGTACCCTAAAAATAGAGAAACCTGGATCAAAACAGCAGTTTTGTTCCCATGATGTGTATGAAGGTTCCCACTCAGGCATTGGAAATTGCTGCAGCAATAGATCTTGAGGATGCGTACAACAGAGTACCGTTTGGTTTATTAATGGTTCAGCTTACTGAACTCAAGATACGTCTATTCCTCCTTAAATGGATCTCTGCAGCCCTCTTCCAACGGAAAGTAGTTCTTAAGATGTGGAAGTTGGACTTCTGAACCAACAACAATATATCCTGGCCTACTACAGAGATCGCCATTATCTCCAGGGCTGTTCAACGCCTACACTGTGAGAATAAATGGTGAGCAGATCACGACGGGGGAGGACATTGTCATATGCCGACGATGTGTTAGTGTATCGCCAGGGTAAGGATAGAAATCGGGTTGCTGTGGAACTACAAACATAGCTCAATCGCATAAGCAGTTGGTGTGGTGAAGCTGGTGCAATGGTCAACCCAACGATGTCAGCAGTGACATAGTTCTCTTGAATAACTATATTGCCAACACTCTAATACCAACTGTACATCTGTGCTCAGAGACCGTGGAAAGAACTCAGGCAATGAAATACATGGGGATACGATTTGGTCGAAGTCTCGCTTATACTTAGCACATAATCAATCAATCACGTGCCATGCCGGGAAGCGTGGGCGGTCATGACTCGCCATTTCACTCGATCACCAGCGTCGTGGATCAGCTCAGTGTTCCTATCTCGTTCATGCCATGTGGCCAAGCCATCCAGGTATTTTCCTCTCGGTCTTCCTCTTGGTCTGTTCCCTTCGATTTTGCCAGTTGCCACTAAGTTCTCCAATCCACTTCTTCTCATAACATGTCCAAAAAATGTTGGCTGTCTACGTCTAATTTCTCTAATCAATTTACGATTTTCATTTGTCTCCTGTAGTACTTGGTCATTGGTTTTTCTGTCTGTCCATGGTTTTCTTTGCATTTTCCTCAGAAACCACATTTCTGCAGCCATCAGATGTTTTTCAGCTTGACTGCACATTGTCCAAGTTTCACATCCATAAAAAAGAACAGGCTCTATGTATCCCCTCAACACTCTTTTTCTCGGTTCAATTGACATCGTTTTATTGGTCACTGAGCACTTCTGGTACAATGGCGACGACGTGACGCATCTATTCTTCGGTATGACGCTGTTTTAGTGTTTTTCTTGTGGATTATGTGGTGTTATTTCGTTTTCATTTATTGGAAGTGTTCAAAAGAAGCCACGGAAGGCAGGATGTGGTTGAAATTTTGAGGACAGTCGACATGATATTGGTTGGTTAGGGTCTCAAGTTTCACGACGGCATGCAGAGGAGCTCTCTCGAGTCAATGGCTGCGGTCAAATGACCAGTACGGTTACTGCCATAGAGGAAAGCAACGACAAACTAACTCTTTAAAAGTGCCTAGTACATTATGATTCTCAAGACAAGGACAGAGACGTTAAAATTAGCAACATGGAACGTTAGGACGTTAAACGACGACGAAAAATTAGAGAACATAAAACAAGAAATTGAAAAAGACAAAAAATTAATATTTTATGGATGTGCGAAACGAGATGGACAGGAGCAGGCATCAAGATAGATGAAGATTTCAAGATTATTTATTCTGGGGGTGAAGTCCGACAAAGGGAAGTGGCTATTATTTTGGACCGGAAAACATCAAAATCTGTTCAAGGATATTGGGCCATGTCGGACAGAGTTCTACTAGTTAAATTAAGTGGCAGACCTTTTAGCATTAATATTATGCAAGTATATGCCCCAACAGGAGAATCCAGTGAAGATAGTGTAGAGGAATTTTATAATGACATAGAGACTGCCTTAAAGAAATGTAAACATTCAGAAATAAACATCATAATAGGAGATTTCAATGTAAAAGTAGGAAATCAAGGTGATAGATACACAGTAGGAAACTATGGTTTAGGTGAGAGAAATGAAAGAGGACACAGACTCGTAGAGTGGGCAAAAGAACAGGAAATGATTGAAGGAAACTAAGCACATAGACCAGGTGATAAAAAGTCCAAGCTGGGTTTGACTGCAATGAGGATGATTGATGCTGCGGCAAACTGTGAGCATCATCATCTATGTCTTCTGTACGAGTAGTGTGTTACCGAAACCCTACAGGGAAGCAAAGAATGGTAACACTGCAACCTGCCACGCGTGTTGTAATAGCCGATACTGGTGAAATAATGTTAACAAAAGAAGATCTTAGGTTGAACAAATAACTTCAAACCAAATAAAACACAAGAGGATTCACGAAACTGACTTTTAACTTTTTCAGTTGCAAGATGGTTTTGTATGTGATTCCAATGGGGACAATAAGTGCAATGAAAAAGTCATGTTCTTTATACTGTGTGTGTGTGTGTGTGTGTGCGTGTGTGCGTGCGTGTGCGTGTGTGTGTGTGCATTCGCTCGCTTTGTACTCAAGCGTAGTCCATATACGTGCAACTGCATGTAGTGCACCGTGCTGATTTCTGCATGTGGATTAGCTTTCTATATTACCACAGTGTCCTTTGCGAACCAACTCCGACTTCTGTGGTACTTGTAATTTACGTCCCCAAGTCAAAGAAGAGAAGTCAACATTTTAGTCCAAATGACTGGCGTAGGGGTTGAACTCCCTACCTCAGCATCAGCACACCGGATGTTTAAGAACGAGCGCTCTTATCCACTCGGTCATTCTGAACTTCAATAACCATATATAAACCGTTTTGCACGTTCAAATAACTAGACAGGTGTTTATTGCATACTCAGACTACACATCAGATCACATCGTGCGTTGCGAGGTACACAAGGACAATAGCTTGTCATACATATTGCATTGCTTGGGAACAAAAATAGTTAAGTATACGTAATCTCCAACAAACACTGTGCATGATCTAAGAATGGACAGTCCGGGCCGATCAATTCCCCAATCGCCGAGACTGGCTCATTGAATAAATACATTGTCCCGTGAGAGAGGACTCTGGCATGTCAAGACCCAGCCTGGAAGCCGGCGAAAATCCCCAACATGGCCCTTCAAGTAGTTTGTCAATATTGTAAGCGTGTGAAGCATTAGCGTGTTCTAGTTAGCTTTCGTAGAACTACGAGGTTTGTTGCGTTCTCTCCCACTGTAAGCTCACGAGAAACGACTTTATGTAGTACTTTTCAGTCTAAATAAACATCGGAAGCTAATTAAGATGAGAGAAGAGAAGCGATTTAGGAGATTACACAAAATTGCATGTTAAGTTTGCTGCATCGATATCTCCGTGGTTCTATTCCTTGTTTCTGTAATTACCGGCGGCAGGATTTCCTATTGGCCGTAGGTAGTAACTGATGTGATTCGCGGAAGGATATCACAGTAATTGTGAGTAGACGAGATTTTTCGCAGTAGCTGTAGCGAGTAAAACAAGTATTTATCAGTAGCTATAGTGAGTAAAAGAGTATTTCACAGTAGCTGTAATGAGTAGATGAGGTATTTCTCAGTAGCTGTAGTGAGTAACCCAAGTATTTCACAATAGGTATTGTGAGTAAACCAAGTATTGCATAGTAGTTATTGTGAGTAAACCACATGTTTCACAATAGTTATTGTGGATACACCAAGTATTTCACAGTAGCCGTAGTGAATAAACCAAATATTTCACGGTAGCTGTAGTGAGAAAATAAAGTCTTTCACAGTAGCTGTAGTGAGTAGATGAGATATTTCACAGTAACTGTAGAGTGTAAACGAAGTATTTCTCAGTAGCTGTAATGAGTAGATGAGGTATTTCTCAGTAGCTGTAGTGAGTAAACCAAGTTTTTCACAATAGTTATCGTGAGTAAACCAAGTATTTCACATTAGCCGTAGTGAATAAACCAAATATTTCACTGTAGATGTAGGAGTAAACAAAGTATTTCACAGAGCTGTAGTGAGTAAACCATGTATTTCTCAGTATTTGTAGTGAGTAAACCAAGTATTTTACAGTAGCTGTAGTGAGTAAACCAAGTATTTCACAATAGTTATTGTGAGTAATCCAAGTATTTCACAGTAGCTGTAGTAAGTAGATGAGGTACTGCACTAATGGAAGTATTTTACAGTAACTATAATGATTAACTAAGATATTTCCCAGTAGCTTTAATAACTAACGGGGACATTTCACAGTGTTTATAGTGACTCTTGGGGGAATTTTACAGTATTTATGGTGACTAACGGGGGATTTCACAGTATTTCACTGTAACTATAGTCATCAACTAATATATTTCACAGTGGCTGTGGTGGCTAATGACAATATTTCACAGTATATGTAGTGGCTAACAGAGGTATTTAACAGTAAATATAGTGACTAACTAAGATACTTCACAATAGCTATAGTGACTAACGGGGGTGCTTCACAGTAACTATAGTGACTAACGGATGTATTTCACTCTAACTGTAGTGGCAAACGAGGTATTTCACAATAACTATAGTCACTTACTGAGGTAAATCACAGTAACTATTGTGACTATCTAAGATATTTCACTGTAACTACAGTGTCTAACGGAGGTATTTCACAGTAATTATGATGACTAAGGCCGGTCTCCCTGGTTTAGGGTTTACACGACTTTCTCCGTAATCCTGTATACTCTCGTAGGTAACGTGACGTGTGCGAGAATTAGTAGCTGTTCTCTCCGCGTCTGTAACTTACGAGGTATGTGAGCCGGTCGCTCAGAAAGCAATGGCAAACTACTGAGCGTAATATTGCTAAGAAATCAACGACAGCGGTAAAATGCTGGTGTTGACAGCGATGTCTTGTAAAGGATATGCGAAAAAGAAAATCACCTTGTTGTTCATCCGTGGAATGGCAGGTCCGCATGGTCGAATGAATAAGAACGCGTGTTCTTAAACATCCGGTGTGCTGATGCCGAGGTAAGGGGTTCAACCCCTACACCAGACAGTTGGACAAAAATGTTGACCTGTTGTCCTTGACTTGGGGGCGTAAATTACAAGTACCTCTGAAGTCGGAGTGCGTTAGCCTGAAGGCGAAGGACACTGTTAATAGAGAAAGCTAATCCACACACAAGATCCAGTCCATCACTACTATAAATAGTGTGTATGGACTACGCCTGAGTTCAAAGCGAGTGAGCGCCAAATAAAGATCTGTGGAATGAGTGTATCACACTTATGCCGTTCTAGTCCTCATCTTCAACAGCCAGCGGAGAGTTCCAATACTAATGGTGGCCGTTGCAATCTGATTATATGTCCGTCTTGCTTTACCTCTAAGTGACGACTGTCGACCAGATCCTCTGACCACTCCCTGCTGCCGCATTCTCTTAAGACCATGATAGTCTATCTGTTCTTCTCCATTATCCACGCGCTCCCAGAGGGCCTTCAGCACATCTTCCTAATCCATAAAATTAGCCCTCAAGGATGCAGCACCAGCCAATCTGCCTGCCTGTTCATTTCCAACCACACCAGTGTTCCGGAGAAAAGATCCAGCGAATGCTCACACTCTGAATAGATGCAAGCCATCTGTAGAGTATGGGCCCACAGCCTCGTCCCTCAAACCCTTTGAGGGCCAGTTCATGCTTGGTTTAGATGTTGGCAAATGCTTTCTATGGTGTGAGATAGCCAGTCTCAGACCGACCTCCTTAGCTGCCTTTCACGACACGTTCAGGCAGTCTACTGTGTTACAATTGTTTACATTTTCAACTGGAGTCCCACTGACACCTATGATACGTGTGTCTGCACATTGCTGAATGCAAGGCCCTGGCAGTAGGCTACGGCATAATTCGTGTAAGCTTTACTTTTTTTGTGTGTGTGTGTGTGTGCGTCCGCTCGATTTGAAGTGAAGCGTATTCCATCTCGATTCGATTTCACCATTACCCCTAACCCGTTCAACCTCAAGGATAAGTTACAGTTAAGGTCCCTTCACCGGCTCAGAATGATAGTCCTGTGACTATGGTTTTACCCTCACAGTCCTATTAATCCGAACGAAATGATTATTTGCAGCGCGCTGCGAATAACGCCTCCTATAGCTACGTGTTATTCGCAGTCGCGGCTGGTCATGTGACTTTTTTATGCTGCATAGCCCTTACAGGACGTTGCAGTCAACACCAGCATTTTTCACTGCTGTTGATGTACTAGGCAAGATTACGCTCAGTAGTTTGCCATTACTTTCTGAGCGACCGGCTACGTTTTCGATTCTCGCGCAGCTGCGTTACTCACGAGAATATACGGGATTACGGAGAAAGACGTTAACAACTAGCCAGGGAGACCGACGTGACGTCTACTACAATCGAAAATGTTCGAAAATCGCGAGAGCAAAAAATGGAGCGTTCTTTTCAAGTTTCGGGTTAGGGTTAGGGTTAGGAACTGTATACAGAACTAAATGTATAATATATATATTATTATATGCGGCTCTCATTGAACATTTAAATCATGTTCATATATATATCTTCTTCTTCTTCTTCAGCATGATTTACATGTTCAATGAGAGCCGCACTAAAATCTCGCAGCTGTGAATAACGCTTAGCGTTATTCGCAGCGTGCTGCTAATAACGCCTCCCTAATCCGAATACACTTGCTACTGCTTATAGTGCACTGGACTGATTTTTGCGTGTGAATTAGCTTTCCCTATTACCATGTGGTTTTGTATTATCTCTCATTAATGTTCTGTGGCTAAGGCGTTGCGGACGCGACTCGTAATCTGACATACTGCTTTCGAAACACAACTGCGGGTGATTTGGCAGAAGACCACCTGGCGTTGGTTTTCATGGGGTGGTATGAGTGCCGGTCGTTCAGAATGCAATGGCAAACTGCTGAACGTAAACTTGCCAAGAAATCACACACAGCCAAAAATAAAATGATAGGATTGACTGCGACGTCCTGTAAAGGATATGCAACTAACTTTGAATTCCTTAAGTTAGACAAAGGGCAGCAATTAAATAAGAAGAGGAGGAAGAATGGCGAGGAATTGGAGGAGTAGGTGAAAGAGGGGTAGGAGAAAAATAAAGATGAGGAATAGATGGAAGAGATCAGAAGAAGCATCTTCTCTCGCTGTCTTCCTCAATAGCTGTGTCCACAGATGCTTCTAGTTATCACAACACCTTCAAGTTTTTCACTTCCCATGATGGAAGTCTCCGTGGCGTAGTGGTTACCCCGCCTGTCTCTCGCCCCGAAGGTTGTAGGTTTGATTACAGTCTACATCGTTCGGTTCACGAGTGCAACTTCTTGGAGACTCCTGGGGGTCGTCGTAGGAGCCTCGGAGTTCGTGTTTTGTGCTACGTTTTCGACAAGCCGCCTTGCAGAAAGAGACCGAGCCATATGGGATAAACCCCGGTGCAATTAAGTCGATACTTTAACACCCCCTTCCCCTTTTTTTTCCTTCCCATGGTGTGGCCAAAAATTTCGACTTTATTATTTGCAATCAGCTGTCTGAGTGTATTGACCTCGTTCATAACATTTAGATTTGTTCAGTTCAGCTGTCCAATGAATTTTAAACATTCTTTTGTAAAAACTACATCTATGAGACCTCAAGAAATGTTTTTGTTTGCTGGTTCTTACTACAGGGCGTATTTTTAATGACTGTGGGGTTTTTGAAAATATTACCCCTCCAAATTTTGTATTTACCTTTTATGTTGCATGAGTTCACATAGG
>OY992879.1:142264915-142309915 GCA_963921405.1 Cepaea hortensis | reverse complement strand
TTGCCAGCGTTTGCTACCATCTCAATGTTAGATACTCGGTGTGGATGTGGTGGTGAATACACCACGTCTATGTTTGAATCGTAACGTCGGGCAAAATAGGCAAACAAGCAGACGTGTAGATAGACAAGAGCTCAAATAAAAACAAAATATGAATGAGAAACTGCACACAAAATACACACAGATATAGAGGAACGGCCGTCTCCGTGGCCAAAGGTTTGCGAACGCGGTTCGTGAGCCGCTTACCAGGCGTTCAAAACGCAGCCGCGACCGATTTATGCAGCTGAACGTGTTGGTATGGGAGCCGGTCATTCAGAAAGCAAAGGCAGACTATAAATAAATAAATGTTTTGCATATCCTTTACAGGACATCGCTGTTAACAGCAGCATCTTTCAGCTGTATGTTGATTTCTTGGCAAGATTACGCTCAGTAGTTTGCCATTGCTTTCTGAGCGGCCGGCTCAGTTATCCCGCAAGTCACCAGCGGGGGTCGAACCGCTCCCAGTTCTCGCCCGCTACGAGACTCTGCGTGATAAATGGGATTACGGAGAAAGTGTTGTAACCCCTCGACCAGAGAGACCGACAATGGCAAACTACTGAACGTAAAAACTTGCCTAGTACATCAACAGCAGCTGAAAAGTGCTGGTGTTGACTGCAATGTCCTGCAAGAGATATGCAACATTTAAAAAAAATAGAGAAACGTTGCGACCGGAGTCTTCTTTATCAAAAGAACAACAACAACGAAACAATAAAAGTATAAACAAGCAGACAACACAAAGGAATACTTATCTCGACGGAGTCCACTCGATGAAATATATTTTTATTGTTTCGGTTTTATTGTTTATCCCACTCCTCGGCGAAGAGGTTACTGGCGCAGTTCATAATACCGCTTACCCGCATTCGAAACACAGCTGCGGACGATTTGGCAACAGACCGCCTTGCGTTGGTTTTTTACGAAATAGTATTGGTGCTGGTCGTTCAGGAAGCAATAGCAAACTACTGAATTCAAATTGCCAAGAGATCGCAACAGCAACAAATGCTGGTGTTGACTGCTGCGGCCTGTAAAGGATATGCAACATTTTTTTTTTATTGTTCAGTTGATAATGACTTCGGCTGAAACGTTCTCTGTGTGTTTTTCCCATTCACCGAGCTTCTCAGTTATATGGTGTATTTTTAATGACTGTGCAAAGTTTGAAAATATTGCCGGTCCAGGTTTTGTATTTACCTATTATGTTGCATGAACTTTACAGAGGGTAAATACACAACTTGGACCCGCAATATTTTCAACCACTGCGCAGTCATTAAAAATTCACCCTTTTTGTTGTATTTTTATTCGACCTCCCGTAAGAATTAACCGATTTTGTGCAGAAGGATAATATATCGCCAAATGTGACCTTCAATTTGGACAAAAGGATGATGTATCGCCACACCTTCCGCAATTATAATGCTTAGCTATTGGACAGGGGCCGGTAAATTTCGAAACACGTCCAGCTACGTGCCCCTAAATCATGGCTTCATTAGACACGACTCTCACCCACATGAACCAACGTGCCCCTAAAGCATGACTTCATTAGCCATGTCTCTCACCCACGTGAACCAACGTGCTCCTAAAGCATGACTTCATTAGCCACTTCTTTGACCCACGTGAACCAGCGTGCCCCTAAATCATGACTTCATTAGCCACATCTCTCACCCACGTGAAACCAGCATGCCCCTAAAGCATGACTTCATTAGCCACGTCTTTCACCCACGTGAACCAGCGTGCCCCTAAATCATGACTTCATTAGCCACGTCTTTCACCCACGTGAACCAGCGTGCCCCTAAATCATGACTTCATTAGCCACGTCTTTCACCCACGTGAACCAGCGTGCCCCTAAATCATGACTTCATTAGTCTCGTCTCTCACCCACATGAGCCAACAACGATGAAATATGGACAGAATGCACACTCAGCCATTTAAATATCCCATAGTTGCGGTCTTTCGTATGACGACAAGGAGTCTCTGTGGCGAAGTGGCTACTTCGACCGCCTTGCGCTTCGAAGATTATGAGTTCAATTCTAGCCTACGTCATTCTGTTCACGAGTGCAGTTTTCTTAGAGACTCCTGGAGGTCGTCGCTGGAGCTACGGATTTCGTGCTTTGTGTGACCGTAACACTATGATGCTTTCCGCACGCCACCCTGCAGAAAAAGACCGAGACATATGGAATAAAACCCAGTACAATGAAGCCGATCCTCTTGACTGTTAAAATTTTTAAAACATAACGACAGCTCTTAGCTGAAAGAACAAGTGTACTTCAACGGACGGCCAACTAGACACCTTAACCATGGTCTCTCATCTACCTAATCCCCAAAAACAATGGAATATATACAGAATTCATTCACAGCTAGTCAGTGAAATCTTCCATATTTGTCCTCCCATTGACAACAACGACTCTGGGGCTGAGTGGTCTCGAGGTATGGTGTCCGCCTCGAGTGCTGGAGGTCCCGGGTTCAGGCCCCGGTGAGGACCAGGATTTATTTAAAAAATCCACCTGGATTTCCAGTAATAAAATTTCCCCTGGTCTCTGGGTAGTGAGATCGGACGCCCGTGTGTATTGTTGCGCACGTAAAAAATCCCTTGGCAGTTGGAAATCGAAAAAGAGTACCTAACGGCGCTGCCCGGGCAAAATTTCGAGTTAAAAATCTACCCAAAATATTTATAGGATCCTCGCCGATGCAACGGAGTTCGTGCATTGAGCTGAGTTTCTCCAGATGCAGGTTTGAGTTAGGAGGAAAACGGAGCACTTATGGGTTACACCCGTGTGCCATGATGTTGATCCAACTAAACTAAACTTAACTTTAAAAAAAACTAAAGACTCGCGAAATAATGTATGTCCCGGTTAGGACGTTACAATCAAGCCCAGGTTGATTTTGTAGGAAAGTTTACGTTCAGTAGTTTGCCATTGCTTTGTGAACGAGACGTCAATGTTCCTAACAAGTTTGATCAATCTATCGTCTTCTATCAAACAACGCAACATTTTCTTCCCCCGTTTCCCTTTGTCTCCCTGTGCCGCCGTCTGTCTCCCTCTGCCTCGCTCTTCTCCTTCTGCCTCCCTTTGTATTTCACTGCCTTCATGTTTCTATCTGCCTGCCTGTTTCCGCCTCTGTTGCTATTTCTGTATTTCTCCCTTTGCTTCCTTATGCTCCCTCTGCTTCCAATTGACCCCTTCTGTCACCCTTTGTTTCTCACTACCTTCCTCTCTTTTCCTCCTGCCGCCATCTGTCTCACTGTCTCCATCTGTCTCCTTCTGTCTCTCCCTGCTTACCGTTGACTACCCTGTCTTCTCCTGCCTCCATCTGCCTCTCTGTCTCACTCTGCCTCCATCTGTCTCCCTCGGTCTCACTCTGCCTCCCACTGTCTCCCCCTGCTTACATTTGACTACCCCGTCTTCTCCTGCCTCCATCTGCCTCTCTGTCTTACTCTGTATCCCTCTGCTTACTTTTGACTCCCCCTGTCTCCGTTTTGCCTCCCTCGAGATCCCTCTGTCTCCTTATGTCAACCTATGTTTCCAACGCGCTCACTCTTGCCGGATGTGACAATCTTCTGAACACGACATTAGCTCATGATGTGATCATAACATAACACCATATCAGCTCATGATGTGATCATAAAATAACACCACGTCAGCTCATAATGTTATCATAATATAACACTATGTCAGCTAATAATGTGACCACAAAATAACACCACATCGGCTCATAATGTGACCACAAAATAACACCACATAAGCTCAGAATGTGACCATAATATAGCACCCTATCAGCTCATAATGTGATAATAATAAAACTTATAAGATCATAATGTGACCACAAAATAACACCACATCAACTCATAATGTGACAAAACAATAAGGATCTTGTCCTGACATGCATGATCATATACCATATTAAAAATAAATATCACAAAAATTATATCTTAAAACCTCACTAAATACGCACGGAAAAATACAAAAGTACCACAACAACTTGGCGATACCCGATACATGATGTGTATGTGTACATTATGAGTTGATGTGATGTGTGTATGTGTGTGTGTTTTGTTTTTGTTTTGTATGATTGATGAAGATGAGATGCGCGTTTTTGTGTTTTATGTTTGACGAAGATGTCCTAATGTGTGTTTTTGTGTTTTATGTTTGACGAAGGTGTCCTGATGTATGTTTTTGTGTTTTATGATTGATGAAGATGTCTTGATGTGTGTATTTGTATTTTATGGTTGATGAAGATGACCTTATGTGTGTTTTTGTGTTTTATGTTTGACGAAGATGTCCTGATGTATGTTTTTGTGTTTTATGTTTGACGAAGATGTCCTTATGTATGTTTTTTTTGTTTTATGTTTGACGAAGATGTCCTGATGTATGTTTTTGTGTTTTATGGTTAACGAAGATGTCCTGATGTATGTTATGATTGAAGAAAATGTCTTGATGTGTTTTTGCGTTTTAAAGTAAACAGGGTCGACTTCATTGCACCGGGTTTTTATCTCATATGGCTCAGTCTCTTTCCTCAGAACGGAAAGCGTCGCACAAAGCACGAACTCCGTAGCTCCAGCGACAACCCACATGAGTCTCAGAAAGAATGCACTCATGAACCGAAGGACGCAGACAGGAATCGAAACCATAACCTTCGGAGCCCGAGTCAAACGGCTTGACCACTTCACCCCGGAGACTTCTTGTGTGTTTTATGTTTTACGAAGATGTCCTGATGTGTGTTTTTGAGTTTTATGGTTGACGAAGATGTCCTGATGTATGTTTTTGTGTTTTGTGTTTGACGAAGATGTTCTGATGTATGTGTTTTGTATTTTATGATTGATGAAGATGTCCTGATGTATGTTTTTTTGTATTTTATGATTGACTAGCTGACGCGGCCTGGCTTCGCCCAGCCCCTGGCGGGGAGCATCTCATTTAATTTATATTCGGCCCCTGCTCCCGTTCCCGTTCCCAAAAAAGACGTCCCGGCCCGGCTTCGCCCAGCTCCTGGCGGGGAGCGTCTCGTTTAATTCATATTCGGCCCCTGCTCCCGTTCCCGTTCTTAAAAAAAGAAGCCCGGCCCGGCTTCGCCCAGCTCCTGGCAGGGAGCGTCTTATTTAATTCATATTCGGCTCCTGCTCCCGTTCCCAAAAAAGACGACCCGGCCCGGCTTCGCCCAGTTCCTGGTGGGGAGAGTCTCATTTAATTCATATTAGTAGTCATATAAGCTCCCGTTCCCGTTCCCGGAAATATGGCGAACAGATTGGAAGAGAACAATCGTCATCCCAATAACTAAATAGGGCAATCTGAAACTACTGAACGTAAACTTACTAAGATATCACGAAAATCCAATACACGCTGGGATGACTGTATAGATGTCGAAGAGAAATAAAAAGATGAGTTAGAAAATTGTTACGTATTTAAAATAGATGCATTATTGTTATGAAAACTTTGAAAATACCTTAAAGATTTTATCATTATATATTATAACGCATATGCCTGAAGATAACTGTATTGAAAAAGTCCACCTATTTGAGAAATATGCAACAATTATTTTAATTTTTACATATATATCAATGCAAGTTATGTCCTTTGATATAACTTTTCTTAAGTTAAGTCCCCTCGCTATATATAAATTATAATGTACTTACAAAATTAAATTTTATTACGTCAATAACTGTTTGTAAACTAACAAACTATGCCAGTTGGCAGCACCGGAATGAGAAGAAGACGTGTAGAAAATTTCATCGCAATCGGATGGACCGTTCGCGAACGCAGAAATAACGTACATACATAGATACAGACATACATTGTATTTTATATATATATATATAGATGAAGATGTCGTGATGTGTGTTTTTGTGTGTTTTATGTTTGACGAAGAAGACACTATCATCAAGTGAGTATACATTGTTTTACGATGTTTTCCCCCGTTGAAATGGCTGAATGGGTGCAATTCTTTGGCCACATTAAACACTGCAGTACTGTAGAAACAACAGTAATGGAAAGCAAGGCTGCTAGAAGAAGAGGCAGGGGTCCTTCAACACGACTGTGAACACAAGACATTAGGACACCCCGAGCAAGGACGTACATAAGTAAGGGGATCTGGTGAAGGATCGATAATTTGTAAGCAGGATGTAATAAGAGCGATATGACGCTCTTATATAAACCATTCTCGAGGGTAAGGTTGAAGGCAAGCGAGCCAGAGGTAGACAGCGATACAAGTGGGAAAATAATAACATCAAGAGATGGACGAACAGCAATATGACAGAATGTACAATCAGGGCGAGAGACAGACAGTGTTGGAGATCCATTGCAGCCAACTTTCATTGAGGAGATGACACCTGATAAATTGATTGAGTGAATGAATGAGAGCGATGTACTGTAAAGGACTTGCTACATGATGATGATGATGATAACGATAATGGTGATGATGATGATGATGATGATGATGATGATGACGACGATAATGATGATGATGATGATGATGATGATGATGATGATGATGATGATGATGATGATGATGATGATGATGATGATGATGATGATGATGATGATGATGATGATGATGATGATGATGACGATGACGATGACAATGATGAAGATGATGATGATTGAATAGGCCACACACATATATTGTATAGCGGGCACATTAGCTAAGTTGATACGGAACTGCGCTGATAAAGCCATGAACACAGGCAGATGAGGCTTTGACACCTAGGCTCGTCAATAGCTAAATGAGATAAAGATGTACTCCCTATTCTTTCGTCTATTGAAACCCACAAAATATGATGGCCCTATCATATCACGGACCCATTTTTACATATATAATATGGATGCCAATCATTACCCATTAACTAATGTATTGATCCACACGATGAGTGAAATTGTTGCTTTCATTTATTTGCTGGTGTGCCATAAAATCCCTCCTCGGTTTAGCCTCTACATTGCTACATTCAATGACTTCTTTTAAACCCTCCCCTGCCCCCCCCCCCCTAAACCACCACCCACCCAGTCAATTCCCCTACTGTTGATAGGCAGGATGCTGTGCGGCGAAACGGGTTACGCAAGCAATTCGCAATTCCGCATACCGCATTCGAAACACAGCTGCCGGCGAGTTGGAAGCAAATTGCCTTGCGCTGTTATTTATACAAAAGCATAACTGCCGGTCGTTCAGAAAGCAATGGCAAACTACTGGACGTAAATCACAAACAGCCAAATATTCACAAACATCCAAAAGATGCCGGTGCTGACTGCGACGTTCTGTAAAGGACATGCAACTAACAACTAGTCCTCTAATCTCTACTTCTTTCTTGTACTTCTATGAACACCAAACAACACATGTATTTTTATTGATTAAATTGCTTGGATTTACTGGTATGATTGTCGGTCGTTCAGAAAGCAATAGCAATCTACTGAAAGTAAAATTGTCTAGATAAATCACAAACATGCAATAAATGCTGAGGTTATTGCAACGTCATGTAAAAGGACATGCATCATTATCTCATCTCATTTTGTTCCTCTTGTAACTTGCGGCGTGGAGGTGAAGCATAAACAGCGGGATTGCCCATTTATGGGTTTTATATATTGAGATTCTCAAGGACTCTGCTATTCCCTCTGTCCGTCGTTTATATACAAGGCCGGCCTCTTCTTCTGGTTCCATTTGGTCTGTACAGTACTACTTGTTGTAGTATATTGTCAGGTGGTCGCATATTTATGTTGCCTAACCATTTCATTGGCTGTTTTCTGATGAAATCTAGCGCTGCTATAACTCCCACTTTAGTCCTGATTTCTTCATTTCTGATTTGCTCTCTTCTTGATGCATTGAGTATTCTTCACAAGAATCTCATTTCCGTTGTCGTAATGTTTCTGTTCTATTTTTCTGTCATTGTCCAGGTTTGGCATTGATAGCATAGAGTTGGTAGGAAGATTGTTGTAAAGTGCTTTTTTATTATCTACTGACATGTGTTTGTTCTTTAGTATTGGTGCCATTTGTCCCTTCTGAATTGCCATTTTATGATATTATACTCCCTATGCACTTGAAGCTCTTTAATAGTTTCGGGGGGTGTTCTTTAAGATGAAACTTTGTTGTGTGTTTTTCTTTGGTTATAGTCATTACCTCTGTTTTACTGATGTCGTGCAAGAACACGCAACTAACTTTTTTAAAAATAAATAGCAGTAAGTGATCAAACCTTGCGCTTTGTTTACTCCTTCCTGATATTAAAATGAGAGTCTGCGTGGCCAAGTGGTTACACCGCCTGCGTCGCACGTCGTGGGTTCGATTCCGGGCCACGTCGTTCGGTGCACGAGTTTAATTTTCTCGGAGACTCCTGGGTGTCCTCGCTGGAGCTATGGAGTTTGTACTTTGTGCGATGCTTTCGGCAGGTCGCGCTGTTGAAAGAGACCGCGCCATATTTGATAAACCCGGTGTAATGAAGTCGATGATTTTGCCGTTAAAACTCTTTAAACCCTTTGATATTGAAGTAATCAGGGTTATTATCATTGTAAAGGTTAAGTAAAGGACCTGTTTGTGGTCAATATCACTAGCCGTCCGTCTTTATTTCGCCAAGCATTTCCTGGTACCCCTTTTAGGCTGGCTCGACCTGGTTTTTGTTTTATTAAAATCTTCCCTCATCTAAACTATTCGAACACATGAACACAGTGCCAGCAGGCAAGTGTGCTAGCCACTGCACAGCTGCGCTACAGCGACTGTCTTATGATCACTGACAGCAGTCAACAGTTGGTGTACTGGACTCATTGCATTTCTGTGATCTACTCGATTGAATATTCGAGGGGAAGAGAGGCAGAGGCAGACCAAGAGAAATGATGCTGTATGGATTGGGACGGTGGCATGGAGAAATATCAACGGTAGAGTTGATTCAGAAAACCAAAGACTGAGATCTGTGGGGATGTCACAAAATGAAACCGTGTGTTTATCCGGTTGATTATTATAGAGGATTTTCGAATTAAGCGGACGATCGACCAGCGACATCTATTTGTACTAACAGAGTAAACACAGTTGTACAGGTTACATCGTGTCAGCCCATAAACACATTTGGTGGTGAGGGAGAAGGATATGGAATGGTTCCGTTTGTCATCTATACTGCCGGACATCAGACGGAAATGGCTGCTGGGATTGTCACCACGGAACAGAAGAGTGACAAGTTTGTCAACATTTGAATGCAGATGGAAGCCGTGAGATCACAGGGGCAGATGTAAAACGGAAGTACCTAGTACGGAAAACAGTGCATCTGTCAATTCTTGGTTTCCGGAACATCAAGATGATTGGCAGCTTGGTATCGAAACTCTTTGTTGGGAGTTTACAGAAACTAGCTGGCTTGTTTTGAGAATCTAGGCAATTACTGACAACTTTGACAGGATTTAAGCCAGGAAAATAGTTCTTGACAGGGGATGATTTGCCACTGTGCCACCTGTGTGGGGGAGTAAAGGATAACGTCACGTGGACAACTTTGGTAGTTTGCCATATAAACTCGAGTTGAGATCAACTAGGGTGGACTTGAATAATGCTCTAGACAGAGTGCAGGGCACTGCAGTGCCAGTGGAAATAATATCTATCGTGTGTTAATTAGTGACTTAATTTTACACGTGCCTATATGGCAGATGTAGATATGATTTATAGGACTGCAGTAGTGCCATTTAAGGTATAACTTATTATAATATATTCGTTATAATTACTATAGACTGTGGCCTTGTTAAACTATAGTGTGATGATTAGCACTGTTAGTGGAAACTAGCTAGAGTAGTGAAGTGATACTTGGCTCTGTTAGCTAGAATAGATTAGTGAAGTGTTGATAAGCTTTACTAGTTGAGAATTGAGTAATGAGGGGTAATTGGGATCTTCCCGTAGGTGTCCCTGGTGGGCGGGGTTCCGCATTCTGTTTGCTGATATTTTTTCTTTGTCATCGCCTGATTCGACTCTAGGTGGGTAGCTAATCTGCTCTATGACTAAGTCTAGTTAGCTAAAGATCATTAAGCAAGGTGATAGGCTTACACTCAGCCGAAGGGATCAGTGACTAGTACTATCACCAGATGTGTTGTTTCTATCCTAGGTTCCCTACCAGATCCAAGGAAACTCTACAAGTTTTGGGAAAGAATTAAAAAACCCATTCTGAAGAACACCAGTTCAAGAGTCAATAAAGTTGCATACAGAAACGTAACTTACGCTAGAAGGAAATTGATTCATCAAAGAGAGTGATGCATACTGATGCACCACACAGCATCAGACAGTAGTAACGAACCGAGAACCGGCTAATAGTACCTAGTGTTAGTACAGTAACAATTAACATTAGTAATTAGCACTTATGAACTGAGTGGTTCAATGTGCAACGAGGATGATCTGTCGACTAACTAACTAACTGCGTACACACTGCAAAAGACTTGTGCAGTTTGTTTAGGAACATTAGGAACGGACATTGTGTAGAGTGCAACCGGTCCCTGATTAACTCTTAATACCACCGGTGTCTATTTCGGATGTTCATGAAATTGGATTACCAGAGGTCTACAGAGGCAAAGCATTATCCGGCAAGATGGTTCCGGCAACGGGTGAGACGTACTTGTTCTGACGTAACGTGCTATGGTCTATCTTTGCTGTGATCAGCTGACTGAGTTGATGTCTGAGAGACAGAGTCTACACACTTTATAGAACACGTCACACATTTTCTTCGCATACACGTCTCATACACGTTACACTTTTATTTTAATAAATTAATCTTTATTAATTTCTAGAAGCAAGAGTTGTTGAGTATGTTGCGTTGGGGAAGTATGAGAAGGGGGCATAGTACGACAGTGTGAGAGTGATAGGAAAAGGTGTCCATAGGCTGATGGAGTGTGTTGGACGGAAGCGGGTGGATTCTCCAGAATATTGAGGGGAAAAAAAAATAATATTATAATGTGGGTGTCGGATCTCCTCACTCCAGGGACGACACTTTAAAGGAGGACACGACATTATTGGGGGCTCGTAAACGTGATATTTGGACAGTGGGATCTCTCGTAAACGGGATCTTTGGACAGCGGGATCTATCGTAAACGGGATCTTTGGACAGCGGGATCTATCGTAAACGTGATCTTTGGACAGCGGGATCTCCCGTAAACGGAATCCTTGGACAGCGAGATCTCCTGCAAGCAGGAACCTTTGACAGTGGGATCTTCTGACAACGGGGTCTTTTGACACGGGATCCTTAGTTATAAAAGGGAGATATCATTTTGGAGAATCCAGCTAGAGTGAATGTGGATAGGGGTTAGGACTAATATCTTACCTGTTCACACTTCACACGTCTGCATAGGTCTGTGGTCCTGATTCTACTCTTGTCACTGAGTGAATGTACTGTGTGTGGTAATATCTAGATTTATAGTATTTGTTCATATATCGGTATAGTAATTTGCAGTTATATTGTACTAGACCTGCTAGCTTACCTCTCTGTATAATGGCCACCCCTAAACTTAGCACGTTAGAATTAAAGGCCAGGGGGGAAGAAATGGGATTGGCTGGGTCTTCTCTAACGGATTACATACAGGAAGTGGAGAGAGAGTATCGTCAAGCGGAACGGGAAGAGCGAAAGGCCGAGTTGGAATTGAGAAGGGAAGCTGAGCAAGCAGCTAGGAAATTTGAAGCTGAGCAAGCAGCTAGGAAATTAGAAGCTGAACAGGAAGCACAGAAAAGGGAGCACGAGTACCGGATGAGGGAACTCGAGCTCAAGAGTCAATCTAATGGAGAAACTGAGGGAGCAGTTGGAGGTTCCTCCATCCCAGATTCAACACCAGTAGGTGGACATGGGTACCATGCTATGAAGTTTCCTTTAGCGGTCTACGAGGAGGACAAAGAGAAGATTGACCAGTATCTTCAACGCTTCGAGGCTATGTCAGTTGCTATGGGTCTGGAGCGTAACAAATGGAATCTTAAGCTATCCCAGGGATTACGCGGGACCGGTTACGAGGTTTATACTCGCCTGCCACCAGGACATGAGAACAATTATGATGAGTTAAAGACGGCTCTGCTGAAACGATTCGAGGTTACGTCACATACCTACCGGAAAAAATTTCGAGCAGCGAAACGAGAACCGGGAGAGTTGTTTGCCGCCTACAGTTTGCGTCTTAAATCTTATCTCCATAAGTGGATGGATTTGGCTGGGTTCGCACATGACTATGAGAGTCTGGAAGAGCTCATGGTGGTCGACCAGCTGAAGAAGCAAATGTCTAAACCTCTCAGGACGTTCCTGGGAGAACAAGGAGCGGAACGTATTGACCTCGTTACTAAATTAGCAGAACGGTTCGTCGAGGTACATGGGGAGGCAGGGGAAAACCTTTCCACCAACACCAAAAGTCAAGAGAAACATGACAAGAAGAAAGCCAAAAACTCAGGAACCAAAAAGTGGGAACCTTATGTGCAAAAATCAGAGGATAGTTCAGAGAAGAAGAAGGAGGGAAGCAAGAGCACTTCAAGCTCTACACCAAAACGACCGTGGTCGGAGAAGTGGTGTTCAATTTGTAAGTCACCCTCTCACAATACGAGGGACTGCAAATCGAAGGCTAAGAACCCTCACTTCGCAGCATGTCAAGTGACTTCCAAGGAGGTTGTCACAGAAAATGCCAAGGTCAACAAGGAAGCTCGCCACCAGGAGAGCTCACTCAAGTCCGACAGTAGAAAATCTAGGACAGGGAAATGGTGCAACCAATGCAAGTCAAACACGCACAATGCTATTGACTGCAGGGGAAAGTCAGGAGACACTCAATTCGTCGTGTGCTCAGGGAAACCTAAGGTGGAGCCCACCGAACAGGTCGAGGCCGAGGAAGAGACTCCAGACCAGGAAAAACCACCTGTAGTGGAATTGGTAGAGGTTAACGGTCGTCAAGTGGAGTGTTTATACGACACAGGACTGGACGGGGAGGCCGTGATTTCTGCGGATCTGGTACATCCAGAACAATTCACAGGTGAAACCTTGGATATACAGCCTGCACAGAAGAGTGCTGTAACCATGAAGTTGCCTATTGCTAATGTGGAGATTCGGTCAAGGTACGTCACCGGCACCATCAAGGCCGCTGTATTGACCGATCCCATTTTTCCAGTCATCCTAGGTTGCCGGTATGTCTTTCTGGGAATGCCCAGGGAGCCAATCCATATGGGAGCAATGCAGACTCGCTCTCAGACGAAAACGGAAGAGGCAGATGCAATTGTGACTAACCCAATGCCGGGGGAGCTACGAACTGCCCAGAGTTAGGATGATACTTTACGTCCTTGCTACAAAAAGCTGCAGAAAAGTGCTGATCCACCAGGACGGGGGCAGTACTACATGAAGAATAGGATACTCTACAGGAGAGCAGGAAGGGGAGACAACCTATACGGTCAGTTGGTCGTCCCGAAAGCTCACCGGTCCCAGATTCTTCATATGGGGCATACCATCTCCTTTAGTGGACACATGGGTATTGCCGCCACCATGCAGCGGATTTCCTGCCATTACTATTGGCCGGGAATGACAGATGATGTGCGTCGGTATGTGAAGTCATGCCCTGAGTGCCAGAGGGTGGCACCAAAACACTGGACAGCACCGGTGATGTTGGGTGAGATGCCCATCATGAACTCTCCTTTCGAGAGGGTAGCCATCGATATCGTGGGTCCACTTCCCAGGACTAGGAAGAGGAACATGTATATACTCACAATGGTGGATTGCTGTACAATGTGGGGTGAGGCGATACCGTTGACCACGATTGACTCGAAAAGAGTGGCGGACGCACTGATGGAGGCCTTTACCAGATTAGGCTTTCCGGATCAAATTCTGACGGACAATGGATCTCAGTTTTGTGGAAAACTCATGGAGGAGGTATTTAGGGTGTTTCACTCTAACCACATACATACCAGCCCTTACCACCATCAAGCCAATGGACAAGTAGAGCGTTTCAACGGCACGTTGATGACAATGCTCAGGAAATTAGCGCAGGAAAAACCTGATAGGTGGGATGAATATATCCCAGCAGCACTCTTTGCCTATCGGGAAGTACCTCATGGCTCAACAGGACTACCACCCGCTACGTTGCTGTTTGGTCGTCCAATCAAAGGACCGTTGGAAGCCATGTTGAGGAGTTGGACTGAAGAGGGGACGTCAGAAGAAGTGATCTCATCCTATCAATACGTGGAGGAACTGAAAGAAAAACTCCACAAGGGATGGACTCTGGCAAATCAAAACTTGAAAAAGGCCAGGAAAAGACATGCGGCTTACTACAACCGTAGGTCTAAAGAAAGATCTCTAGAGGTGGGAGATAAAGTCTTGTTGCTACTCCCAACGGGAAACAACAAACTGGAGATAGGTTGGCAAGGACCATTTCCCGTGGAAAGGGTGATATCCAGAACCAACTATCAGATCCGGATCCGGGGAAAGTCGAAGATTTTCCATATCAATCTCTTGCGGAAATACGAAGAGAGACCCGGAGACAAGGCAGCTCACCTCATGGCAATGGCAGTTGCAGTGGAGACGGAAGTGGGAACCAGCGAGGGCAGGGAATATCCCTTGGTACACCAGGAAACCTATAGGGATGTGCAAGTGAACCCTGATCTGACCTCCCAGGAGAGGGAAAGGATAGCCCAGGTTCTCAAGTCTCATAAGGAGATACTGACGGATAAACCAGGACGAACGAGGTTGGTTGAGTTCGAGATGACTTTGACCACACAGGAGCCGGTTCGTCAGAAGGTTTACCCAGTGCCATTCTCTAAAGAAAAGGCCCTGGAGGAGGAAATACAAAAACTGCTGGAGGATGACGTGATTGCACCATCCACATCCCCATACAATGCGGGGGTAGTTTTGTTACACAAACCAAGTGGAGAACACAGGTTGTGTATAGATTACCGACTTCTGAACAGTCATACACAGTTTCAGGTGGAACCTTTGCCGAATCCAACTCAGTTATTCGCTAGGCTCCATAAGGCTCGGTACTTTTCAAAGGTGGATCTGAGTCGGGGGTACTATCAGATACCAGTCAAACCGGAGATTCGACCACTGTTAGCTTTCAGTACACCCAGTGGACACTACGAATTCAAGGTCATGCCCTTTGGACTCAGCAATGCACCTAGTGTGTTTACACGCATGATGAGGACTTTACTAGATCCGTTACAGGATCCGTCCATCATCTCATTCATGGATGATATTCTGATTTCCAGTGACAGCTTGGATGACCACTTACAATCCTTGGAGAGAGTGTTTAATAGGCTCAAGGAAGCAGGGCTTACCGCTCGTCCAACCAAGTGCATAATTGGTTACCAGACTCTGGAATTTCCAGGCCACACCATCACTCCAGGACACATTGTTCCAGAAGAGAAGAACCTGGAGAAAATCAGAAATGCACCAAGGCCAAAAACGAAGAAGGATGTGCGATCTTTTCTCTCGTTGTGTGGGTTCTACCACAAATTTATCCCACATTTCACTGAACTGGGAGCTCCGTTGACGGAAACCTTGAAAAAGGGATTACCGGATCAAATCATTTGGACACCAGAATGTGAGAATGCCTATAGTCAGTTAAAGGAGGCCTTGGTCAGCAAACCTGTATTACAGCTCCCTGACCTTTCCAAACCATTTGTGTTGAGAACAGATGCGAGTGCGATTGGAATTGGAGCTGCTTTGTTACAGGAAGGAAAAGACGATGCTTCGGTTTTGAAACCTGTGGCATACGCAAGTAAGAAACTTCTACAGGCGGAGAGGAATTATTCAACCGTCGAGAGAGAATGCTTGTCCCTCGTATGGGCAGTGCAAAAATTTCAGCCATATTTGTATGGAGTTAAGTTTCGGGTCCAGTCAGATCATCAGCCCCTGATGTTCCTGGCTACTTCTCAGAAGCTCAACGCACGTTTGATGCGGTGGTCGTTGTTACTTCAACCGTATAATTTCACAGTAGAGTACATTCCTGGGAAGGAAAATGTTGAAGCGGATTTCTTGTCAAGACACCCAGCTCCTGAAGAAGAAGAATGAATCATCTGGATTAAACTCACGGTGGAGAAGAGTGAGATGGACTACTCTCTTAGGAGGGGGCCTATGTCACAAAATGAAACCGTGTGTTTATCCGGTTGATTATTATAGAGGATTTTCGGATTAAGCGGACGATCGACCAGCGACATCTATTTGTACTAACAGAGTAAACACAGTTGTACAGGTTACATCGTGTCAGCCCATAAACACATTTGGTGGTGAGGGAGAAGGATATGGAATGGTTCCGTTTGTCATCTATACTGCCGGACATCAGACGGAAATAGCTGCTGGGATTGTCACCACGGAACAGAAGAGTGACAAGTTTGTCAACATTTGAATGCAGATGGAAGCCGTGAGATCACAGGGGCAGATGTAAAACGGAAGTACCTAGTACGGAAAACAGTGCATCTGTCAATTCTTGGTTTCCGGAACATCAAGATGATTGGCAGCTTGGTATCGAAACTCTTTGTTGGGAGTTTACAGAAACTAGCTGGCTTGTTTTGAGAATCTAGGCAATTACTGACAACTTTGACAGGATTTAAGCCAGGAAAATAGTTCTTGACAGGGGATGATTTGCCACTGTGCCACCTGTGTGGGGGAGTAAAGGATAACGTCACGTGGACAACTTTGGTAGTTTGCCATATAAACTCGAGTTGAGATCAACTAGGGTGGACTTGAATAATGCTCTAGACAGAGTGCAGGGCACTGCAGTGCCAGTGGAAATAATATCTATCGTGTGTTAATTAGTGACTTAATTTTACACGTGCCTATATGGCAGATGTAGATATGATTTATAGGACTGCAGTAGTGCCATTTAAGGTATAACTTATTATAATATATTCGTTATAATTACTATAGACTGTGGCCTTGTTAAACTATAGTGTGATGATTAGCACTGTTAGTGGAAACTAGCTAGAGTAGTGAAGTGATACTTGGCTCTGTTAGCTAGAATAGATTAGTGAAGTGTTGATAAGCTTTACTAGTTGAGAATTGAGTAATGAGGGGTAATTGGGATCTTCCCGTAGGTGTCCCTGGTGGGCGGGGTTCCGCATTCTGTTTGCTGATATTTTTTCTTTGTCATCGCCTGATTCGACTCTAGGTGGGTAGCTAATCTGCTCTATGACTAAGTCTAGTTAGCTAAAGATCATTAAGCAAGGTGATAGGCTTACACTCAGCCGAAGGGATCAGTGACTAGTACTATCACCAGATGTGTTGTTTCTATCCTAGGTTCCCTACCAGATCCAAGGAAACTCTACAAGTTTTGGGAAAGAATTAAAAAACCCATTCTGAAGAACACCAGTTCAAGAGTCAATAAAGTTGCATACAGAAACGTAACTTACGCTAGAAGGAAATTGATTCATCAAAGAGAGTGATGCATACTGATGCACCACACAGCATCAGACAGTAGTAACGAACCGAGAACCGGCTAATAGTACCTAGTGTTAGTACAGTAACAATTAACATTAGTAATTAGCACTTATGAACTGAGTGGTTCAATGTGCAACGAGGATGATCTGTCGACTAACTAACTAACTAACTAACTGCGTACACACTGCAAAAGACTTGTGCAGTTTGTTTAGGAACATTAGGAACGGACATTGTGTAGAGTGCAACCGGTCCCTGATTAACTCTTAATACCACCGGTGTCTATTTCGGATGTTCATGAAATTGGATTACCAGAGGTCTACAGAGGCAAAGCATTATCCGGCAAGATGGTTCCGGCAACGGGTGAGACGTACTTGTTCTGACGTAACGTGCTGTGGTCTATCTTTGCTGTGATCAGCTGACTGAGTTGATGTCTGAGAGACAGAGTCTACACACTTTATAGAACACGTCACACATTTTCTTCGCATACACGTCTCATACACGTTACACTTTTATTTTAATAAATTAATCTTTATTAATTTCTAGAAGCAAGAGTTGTTGAGTATGTTGCGTTGGGGAAGTATGAGAAGGGGGCATAGTACGACAGTGTGAGAGTGATAGGAAAAGGTGTCCATAGGCTGATGGAGTGTGTTGGACGGAAGCGGGTGGATTCTCCAGAATATTGAGGGGGGAAAAAATAATATTATAATGTGGGTGTCCTCACTCCAGGGACGACACTTTAAAGGAGGACACGACAGGGGAGTCATGAACACCTACTCCAGTCTGCATGACACTTGATGATGATGATGACTCGAATGAAATGACTACTGTTTACAGTGTGTGTGCGTGTTTGTGTAGGTATGTGGGTGTGGATGGGTGGGTGCGTATGTGCGTGCGAGTGTGTGTGTGTGTGTGCGTGTGTGTGTGTGTGTGTGTGTGTGTGTGTGCATGCGTACTTGTATGTGTGTGTATGTTGTAAGCTAAGTACACTGTGTCTGTCTTTATGATCTCTCACTTTTTCGCAGGAGTTTCACATACCTACTTTCGTTTCCATTTTATATCTTTTCTAGACATTCATGTCATTTTTACACGCCACAAATTTAGTATTTCTTCTTTTTGCCTATGTTTTATTTGTTCTCCGTATTTTCTTTGATTGCCAAAAGTTTCTAGACATCAGTAAATTAGCTATTCAGCTGTTGTTTTCCTTCTTGGCAATCACCATGTGGGTCGGGGGATGTAGCCATTGTCTATATCAAGAGCCTCTGCCTACCGTCGCTAACTAGGGACTATAACCAACACTTGTCTGCTCCCATTCTCAGAAATAAAGAGATAAATACACCCAATCGCAATAGAAAGGACAACATGGAAATCATCATCATCATCATCAAGTGCCCTGCCGGCTGTTATAGGCGTTCATGGCTCTCCACAGATCTCGGTCTTTGGTGTTCTGGATCAACTCTGCTGATGATATTCCTCCATGCTACCGTCTCAGTCCGTCCAGCATCATTTCTCTTGGTCTGTCTCTGCCTCTCCTCCCCTCGATCTTTCCAGTTGTCACGATGTTCTCCAATGCCTCTCTTCTCATCACATGGCCAAAGCAAGCTGTTTGTCTCTTTCTTATTGTTGTATATAGTGTTCTAGTTTCATTAGCCTATTCAGGCAATTGTTGTTAGTTACTCTGGCAGTCCAAGGAATTCGCAACATTCGTCTTAAAAAGTACATCTCTGTTGCTTCTAAGTTCTTCCTAATTTGTTCATTTACATTCCAAGATTCACTGCCTTACAGCAAAACTGGTTCTATATAGCATTTTAGCACTCTCTTTCTTACATTCATTGATAGCGACTTGTTGCATAAGATACTCCTTATTTTCTTAAATGCGGCTTTTGCCTGCCCTATACTGCTTTAATCTCTGTTGTACATCTTCCATCTGATGTTATAAATGCCCCTTCGTATTTAAAATTATCCACTTTGTTGAGAATTTCCCCTTCTATTTCTATGCTCATTTTGGTGTCCTCATTTCCTTTGATATCACCATTGTTATTGTTTTCTTGATATTGAAGGAGAGTCCTTTCTGTGCAGTCTGTGTTACTACAATGTCCAACAATGGAAATAGGCCAGTAATTTAATAAGACGGCGGTCAGCGTGGCCGAATGGAAAAGAACACTTGGCATTAAACTTCTAGTGTGCTGATGCTGAGGTTCAACCGCTACACCCGTCAGTTGGACTAAAATTTTGACTTATCGTCCTTGACTGTTGGACGTAAATAACAAGTACCTCAAAAGTCGGAATGGGTTCGCCTAATGGCGAGGGACACTGGTAATAACGAAAGCTAATCCCCACCCAAAAGATCAGTCGAGTGCAGTAGAGAGTAGCAAGTGTATGGACTACGCTTGAGTTCAAAGGAAGCGACTGCTAAAAAAAAAAAAAAAAAATTCTAAGACGCGTGAAAGGCTATAGGCAAGGACTTGACATCAGATGGTAATTAGTTAGATATCTGTTGGGGAGCCATCCTTGCTCCCAGGACATGTTCTTAGGTGCTCAGATTTTCTCCCAAACATATGCATGCGCGCCGGTCTCCCTGGTCGAGGTGTTAGCAGCTTTCTCCGTAACCCCGAATACTCTCGTGGTTGACGTGAGCGCACGAGAATTGGAGAGTATGGAGCCGGTCGCTCAGAAAGTCGTGGCGTGCTGATGAGCGTAATCTAGCCTAGGAATCAATATACAGCTGAAAGATGCTGATGTTGACCGCAAAATCCTGAAACAGGATGGAAACGCGGAAAAAAAATTTGCATGAGCGACCGGCGACTAATAGTGCCTATTCTGTGTTGATTGAAGAAACTCCAAGTCACTAATTCTAGACAAGGATGAGGCGTCAAAGTCCTCCGCTCTCGACATCTCTCTGCTTGCTTGCTTGTGTTCGCTGGCTGTGATCTGAGAGCATTAGTACTGTCGACACGATCCAAAGGGATACAGAGCCAGCAAGTTTATCAGCTCGTTCATTTCTCTCAACTCCCGCTTGTCCCTGAACAAAGATGAAGGTGACTCTACTAACAGCAGACCTCCGCTGCGATTCAACCCACTGATCTCCGTACAGAACCCTCTCGACCTTTCAGATTAAGCTCATTGAAGTGACATAAGATGGCTAGTGGCCAAAGCTCTGCACGCAGCTAAGAGCGAGAATAAACAAGTTGTTTTGCGAATAAGCAAACTACAAAGAAATTTAATACAGGTGCGATCATAAACAACTCTATTTATAGCAAGATTACCAGAGGCCAGTAAGGGAAATAGGAAACGATCTCATCACGTAAATATACTTCTTTAATCTTCATCGCCCGAGTCTTCCATCCGTGGACGTGTTGGGTTTGATAATTAATGTCACACGAGTCTTTCTAACACATTTTGCAGGAACAATTTTTTAAGTATCTAATCAATACTTTTTCCACTTCATTTATTCTCTCATAATTATTTTAGGAAAGAAGTTTTATGAAGTGTCATGTAGAGGACATGTTTATGTGAGGGATTATAATGTCATCTTGACATCTCGTTAATGGTTTAACTGTCTTCTTTGGGGAATGGGGAGATGGTTGTGGTTTAGAGAGTATTAACTGTAATGGCACCAAGTTGGCAAGGCTTGACAGACGATAGTTTGTTGCATTGCACTTAAAAACAAAAACAGAGGAAAAGAAGGGGAGGGGGGGGGGGCATAATAACCTCTCCATAGCACAAAGCATGAGCTGAATTGTAAAGACAATATGTTGTCCATGTAGTATGATCCTTCTCTCCGCCTGTCTAGTTTACTCCAGAGGAAAGGTAACAACAATATATCTGGAACAAGACAAGCCGCAGAAGCTGCTGGATCAGCAAAACAATGCTCTAACTGTCTGTCTGATGGAGCTTCACTTCTTGACTAGTTACCGACGTAGGCTTAGGGCCTGGTCTGCCCTGCATTTAGTCTTTATGTTGCATTTACTCGGAACAGGATAAGGCGTGTTCCCTTTCAATTGCGCTCTTCCAAATTAAATGTATTCATTATATTTCTTTAGGTCCACCAGAGAGACGAATGGAGACGGATTGTATCTGCAGCAAAGAACCTCAATGGCTCGGAACGCTGAAGAAGAAGAAGAATTATATTTCTTTGTCTTCTCTCCATTGGGTTCTTTGTGACCAATTCCCCAGCTTCACCGTGTATGACTTGGATCCATGCATCTCTTGCCAGTATATCAAATGCTGACATGGTGTTTGCTGTCTATTTCTGTCACAGCTTCTCATCCAACACTGATGTCACAGCTTCTCATCCAACACTGACGTCACAGCTTCTCATCAAACACTGATGTCACAGCAGTCGGGGGGTGGTTGGCTGGTTGGGTGTTTGTCGGCCTCTGTAAGTCTGGGTTTCAACTCTGAAGTTCCAGGCCTTTTCCGTTCAGCTCTGAAAAACTACTTGCATCAATCGGAGTGCTGTGCGCGCACGCACGTGTGTGTGTGTGTGTGTGTGTGTGTGTGTGTGTGTGTATGTGTGTGTGTATGTGTGTGTATGTGTGTGTATGTATGTGTGTGGTATTTTGAGTATGTATACGTGTGTAAAAGAGTTCAAAAGATTATTACGCTATGTGGTCAAACTGTCTAGGCATTTATTTATTTGTATTTCCTTTCTCATTGCCTGGATGTCTCTGTCTGCCTCGCGCTCCGATGGTTGTTGGTTCGATTCGGGCCATGCCTTTCGGTTCACGGGTGCATTTTTCTCGGAAACCTTTGGGGGTCGTCGCTGGAGTTACGGAGTTCGTACTTTGTGCGACGTTATCGGCAGGCTGGCCTGTGGAAAGAGAGATGGGATAAAATCCGGTGCAATGAAGTCAACCCTCTCGACTTTTAACACTATTTTTTCTTCTTATTATGCCTTTATTTCCCCCTGCTCTTTATGTTATTGTCTCCTCTTGGTCTTTATGTCTGTGTCTTCCCTTTGATCTTTACATCTTTTTAACTCTTGCTCTGTATGCCGTTGACTTTCTTTGCTCTTTACAGCTGTGTCTTCCCTTGTTCTTTATGTCCGTGTATTCCCGTTTTCCTTATTTTTTGCCTTCCCTTCCTCTTTATGTTGTTTTCTTTCCTTGTACATTATGTCTTTGTCTTCCCTTGCTCTTTTTGTCTTTGTCTTACCTTGTTCTTTATGTCTTTGTCCTCCCTTGCTCTTTATGTCTTTGTCTTCCCTGTTCTTTATGTCTTTGTTGTCCCTTGTTCTTTATATCTTTGCCTTCCCTTATCTGTATGTCTTTGTCTTCCTTTGTTCATTATGTCTTTGTCTCCCCTTGTTCTTTATGTCTTTGTCTTCCATTGCTCTTTATGTCTTTGTTTTCCCTTGTTCTATATGTCTTTGCCTTCCCTTGTTCTTTATGTCTTTTCCCCCTTGCTCTTAATGTCTTTGTCTTCCCTTGTTTATTAGGTCTTTGTCTTCCCTTGATCTTTATGTCTTTGTTGTCCCTTTTTCTTTGTGTCATTTGTCTTCCCTTGCTCTTTATGTTTTTGTCTTCCCTTGCTCTTTATGTTTTTGTCTTCCCTTGCTCTTTATGTCTTTGTCTTCCCTTGTTCTTTATGTCTTTGTCTTCCCTTGCTCTTTATGTTTTTGTCTTCCATTGATCTGTATGTCTGTGTCTTCACGTGTTCTTTATGTCTTTGTCTTCTCTTGTTCTTTATGTCATCACTGCAGTAGACGAAAATAGTCTAAAACTGCAACATCATAAGCAGAAGAAGAAATCTCTGTCTGATACAGCTTCTAGAGCAGTGGTTCTCAACGTTTTTTGGCCCATGCACCCCTTCACCATATGTTCAGAATGTCATTCCCCCCCCCCCTTCACTGCACATAGAGACTAACTCCGATTTGTTAAACCTGTGTGTTTCACCACTAAGACTCGGGACAGTACAAGGAAGAAGTGTAGAACATATAAAATGGTAGGTATAAAAATCCAAAAATACGCTCTAGAAGTTAAGATAAATACAACTAAAGTAATTATTCTCATATTGCACAGTAGTACTGCATAGTACAAGCCATTAATAATCCAACAATTAAAATAAAAAAAAGACTACAGTAATAATGTTCACTTTAAAAAATATTAATTATTAATAGCTAAAAATTATGTCTAGAAAGTAAGATTGACAAATACTAACATAAAGATTTTCGTTTCACAAACATACTAAATATTAAAATCCAATAATTAAGATAGAACGTAACGAGGTTTACACAAACAAAATCGAATATTAAAAGCCTGCAATGACGTAACAATTAGAATAAATACTACGACAGTAATGATTTTCTCTTTTTGAAAAAAATATCTACGAAAGGAAAGAGAAAGAACGGACAGGATATTATACCGGCCTGCCTTATTTGTTAATCCTTTCAATAGATCATGGCCTAAAAGATAAGAGCGCTTGCTCTCAATCCTCCATGCGCTGCTGGTCGGGGAAGTGGGTTCAATCCC
Source organism: Cepaea hortensis (assembly GCA_963921405.1). Taxonomy (NCBI): domain Eukaryota; kingdom Metazoa; phylum Mollusca; class Gastropoda; order Stylommatophora; family Helicidae; genus Cepaea; species Cepaea hortensis. Next base: position 142,286,110 of record OY992879.1, on the reverse strand, counting down.
AAAACTGGTCAGTTGGACGAAAATATTGGCTTCTGGTCCTTAGCTTCATCATCATCATCAAGTGCCATGTCAGCTGGCATAAGCCTTCATGACTCTCCACATATCTGGGTATTTGGTGTTCTGGATCACCTCTGCTGCTGATATTCCTCCATGCCACCGTCTCAATCCATCCAGCATCATTTCTCTTGGTCGGCCTCTTCTTCTCCCGCTATAGTGAAGTAATAATGAGAGAGATCAACGAGGAGCCAGGAATACTAATCGGAGGCTCTGCAAAACTTGGTGGAGTATTGATGCATGATAAGGCAGACGTGGTTGCGGCCTTGTGGGAGCACGTGTACACCTCGGAGGAGCAAATGGATCACCATGGTTTGGCAAGAATGCGACAGCGTGGAGTGACGAGGGGATCTGGCCGATGCTCGACGCTTAGAGGAAAGGCGAGACGCACATATAATCAGATTGCTACTGGTACTATTGGGGTTGGAACTCTTCGCTGGCTTCTGAGGATGGGGACGGAGTGCTTATGGGAGTGCCCCGAATGCTGTGATGTCGGTTCCTAAATCAATCAATCAATCAATCGGAGGTTATAATATAAACAATATACGCTACGCAGATGACACAGTATTGGTTGCGAATAATGAAACAGACCTACAACAAACGTTGGACATTGTAATATCTGAGAGTGCAAAGAAAGGATTATCCTTGAATATCAAGAAAACAGTAACAATGGTGCTATCAAAGAAAAGGGTAACACCAAAATGTGAATAAGAAATAGAAGGGAAAATCCTTAACCAAGTGGATAGTTTTAAATACCTAGGGGCATTTATAACATCAGATGGAAGATACCAACAGAGATTAAGAGCATAACAGGGCAAGCAAAAGCTGTATTTCAGAAAATGAAGAGTATCCCAGTGCAATTAATCACTATCATTGAATGTAAGAAAGCGAGTACTAAAGTGCTATATAGAACCTGTTTAGCTGTAAGGCAGTGAATCTTGGAATGTAAATGGACAAATTAGGAAGAACTTGGAAGCAACATAGATGTGGTTCGTGAGACGAATGTTGCGAATTCCTTGGATGCCAAAGTAACTAACAACACCTGCCTGAAAGAGGCTAATAAAACTACACCTGTGTCCGGAACACCTTCGCAAAAAATATTCATGACATAACTTATCAAATGCACATTACTCATCAAACTCTCATTGCTCACCAAATGCTCATAACATAGCTGATCAAATGCTCATTACTCGCCAAATGCTCATAACTTATCAAAAGTACATAGCTCATTGGATACTCAAAGCTTAATTAAAAACTCATAACTCATCAAAAACTCATCATTCGTAAAATACTCATAGCTTGATCAAATACTCATAGCTTGATCAAATACTCATATGTTCATTAAAAACCCAGAGCTCATCAAAAAACGCACAGCTCATCAATTGTTATGCACACTCAACACTGCTTGTGAGAATGGAACTACGGACCTTCATTCATTCTAAACCCGAACATTATCCCGAAACATTTTTCTTCTATGGGTCTGCGATTTGATAGGACTCACGAGTTCATTTTTCTCGGAGACTCCTAGGGGTCGTCGCTGGAGCTATGGAGTTCGTGCTTTGTGCGGTGCTTTCGGCATGCCGCCCTGCGTAAAGAGACCGAGCCTTATTGATTGAAACCCGGTGCAATGAAGTCGATCCTCTCGACGTTTAGATTTTTTAAAGGTCCGAGTGCACACAGATAAAGGTGGTCAGTCTTTCCCTGAACGAGAGGACTGACGCAGGCCTCAAACCCTTGTCCGCCCGTGCTCATGACATGATCAGTGCAGCAATCTATCAAATGTGCTAACGGCGCTCTTCACTAATTGTATGGTACATAACAGTAAGAATTTTGAAATTTGTATGAGATTTTAAAAACAAACAAAAAAGTAAATGGCTCGTGTAACCCCTGAGGGGTACTGGGTATGTGGAGCTAATCCATTATGTTTATAGACAAATAGGCAATCGATGTAACTAATATCAGGCCGGCCGCAATTGCTTCCCAGAACAAACCCTAGTACCAATGTTAGCTGGGTCGATTTGGGAGCCTAGGTTAGTTTTACAAATCTACCTCTACGGGATTCAAACAGAGCACCGTCGGGTCGGCGGGAGAGCGTGCTTGCTGCTGCGCCACCGTGGCTCCTTTTTGGAAATTAGGGCAGGACAGACATTTGATACCTTAGTTTGTTAGTTAGTTAGTTAGTTAGTTAGTTAGTTAGCTAGCTAGCTGGCTAGTTAGTTAGTTAGTTAGTCAGTCAGTCAGTCAGTCAGTTAGTTAGTTAGTTAGTTAGTTAGTTAGTTAGTTAGCTAGCTAGCTAGTTGGTTGGTTGGTTGGTTGGTTGGTTGGCTGGCTGGCTGGCTGGCTGGCTGGCTGGCTAGCTAGTTAGTTAGTTCGTTTGTTCGTTCGTTAGTTAGTTAGTTAGTTGGTTGGTTGGTTGGTTGGTTGGTTAGTTAGTTAGTTAGCTAGCTAGCTCGTTAGTTAGTTAGTTAGTTAGCTAGCTAGCTCGCTAGCTAGCTCGCTCCTCGTTCGTTCGTTCGATCGTTCGTTAGTTAGTTAGTTAGTTAGTTAGTTAGTTGGTTGGTTGGTTGGTTGGCTGGCTGGTTTGCTAGTTAGTTAGTTAGTTAGTTAGTTAGTTAGTTAGTTAGTTAGTTAGTTGGCTGGCTGGTTGGTTGGTTGGTTGGTTGGTTGGTTTGTTGGTTAGTTAGTTAGATAGCTCACCTCATCGGTAAATCCCGCAGCGTGTAGCGGCTCACGACACCAGTTCTGTGTCAGTTTATTAATCTTCTTTGGCTTCCTGCATATTGTTTTTGTTTGGCCACATCTCTTTTAACTTGCTGTTCTCGCAGTCCGACCATGGTTGTAGGTTCAAAGTCATCGCTTGGTGTCAACCGTCATTGCGGAGATGAAACTGCATGTTGAGGAAGGCTCAAGATCAGCAGATATTTCATGTAAAAGTCGGAGATGCAGAAACACCAATGTTTGTCTCCACCCTGACCAAGTCCTGCCTTCTGCTCCCCGAGAGGCATCCAAGAAGCAAACACTAACTAGACTGGCTATCTAATGGACAATCGATCGTAATATCCGTTGTGGTTTGCCTTGGCGAGGATCAAATATTTTACTGTGAGTTTGCAAGAGAATCATAGTAATTCCCCCAGGATAATGATAGATTATCAGCATCCACTTTTTGTATAGCCGGCATGAAGAGCTCACGAGTATGATCGGAACGCGTCTATTACTAGCGAATCACGATGACATCGAGTCATCAATAGTCCCCCAGTAATCATCTCGCGGACTAAACGATTCAATACGAGGATTAGCACAATAGTATCAACATGTAAGGCTGTATGTGCAGACACGTTAGCCACTCTATCTTATGTGTCATGTGAAACCTGTTTTGCTGTACGGCTGTGAATCATGGAATGTGAGTGAATAAGTTGATAAGCTGGAAGCACCGGAGATGTAGTTTCCGAGACGAGTGTTGCGAATACCTTGGACTGCCAGAGTAACTAAAAGTAGAACATTATATACATATATAAGAAAGAGACAAGCCGCATTTTTAGTCATATAATAAGAAGAGGGGCACTGGAATAGGCGACCTTTGGAGATACCAGGAGGAGAAGAGGAGAGACAGACTGAAAGAGTTAATGTTTAATGGCCTGAGACGGCGGTTTGGGCTGATATCATTAACAATGTTATCTAGTATACCAAGGACCGATGTCTGTGAAGAGACATAAACGCCTACGCCAGCTGACAAAACACAAGATGCTACCCATCCTCATAAAGATATTACCTACGAGATTACTTAATGTGTAAAACTGACAACGGTCCCAAAGCCTTGGTCGGCAACTGGTCTAGGATAGAAGCTATATCAGGTGAACAATTAGAGCATTGCTCTGCTGATCCAGCAGCTTCTGTAGCTTGTCTTGTTCCAGATTTATTGGTGTTACCTTTCTTCTGGAGTAAACCAGACAGGCCGAGAGAGGGATCATGCAGCGTGGGCAATACATGGTCTCTACAATCCAGCTCAGGGTTTGGGCTATGGAGAGATATAACTCTATTTTACAAATTGTCGTTAATCAAGGCGGCAAGGTCCAGCCAAAACTAAACTGCCTTTGTCTAAGTTTAACACGTCCTACCTTCTCTTTACACACTGCGTTCTGTGACATTCAATTCTTTTTCTCATTATTTACAAACAACCTTTCACGACATACATAACAACCCTTTTTCCAACAATCATTTATGGTTGCGAAAGCTTGAATTATTCATGAAATATTGATTGCAGCGTTTGGAAATACGTTCGCTTATATCCCCTTGAGTTCATGTATGATGGCCTGCATTGTAATAATCTCCCCTGATGTGTTAGATAGCGTTTATAATACTCCGGGGATGGACTTCAGAACACAAACAGAATAACTCAAACAGGAAGATCTGGTATCAGACGTTTCGTTTGTGACTCCGATTCATATGTCGTGGAGCCAGTCTAGACTTAACTTTAACGAGGCTCTCTCGATTTTCGAGTTTTCAACTCTGATTTCAAGTCTCTTAGCCTACATTCTCATGTTTCTTAGCGCAAATGTCAATCTGAGTTTTAAGTTTCAAGTGTCGTGCTTGAAGTATACAAAACAATGATTCGTACTGTTTCATGGAAACAAACATATTGGTTTTTAGTTTAGTTTAGTTTAGTCGACGGATCAACATCACGGCACACGGGTATTACCCATAAGTGCTCCGTTCTACTACTAACTCAAGCCTGAGTCCGGAGAATCTCAGCTCAGTGCATGAACTCCGTAGCACCGGCGAGGATCCTAAAATACTTTGGGTAGATTTTTAACTCGAAGTTTTTTCCGGGCAGCGCAGTTAGGCTACTCTTTTTTTTTTCGATATCAAATTGCCAAGGGATTTTCTGCGTGCGCAACATTACACACGGGCGTCTGATCTCACTACCCAGAGACCAGCGGAAATTTTGTTACTATAAGTTCACATGAAAAAATCCCGGCCCTCAACGGGGCTTGAACCCGGGACCTCCAGCACTCAAGGCGGACACATACCTCGAGACCAATCAGGACCCCCTGGTGGTTATTAGTTAACAGAATCGACGCTACTGCACTCAGTAAGCACTCGGCTTTATATAGATGATATATCTGCCCTCGTCGCATTCTCGTTGGATACCCATTTAACACGTCATCTCAATTGACATGTAACACTAGTTCTGACTGTAACGTATGTTTCTTTATTGTGAGCTTTGTTGTCACATTTTATGTTATATCATTACACAAAAGTCTTTCCCTGATCGCCTACGCTATATAATTATGAAGCTAGCATAATATATCCATTATTACCCAATGCGTGTAAAGCGTATTTGAACTGTTTACCATATGCTCAGTGGGCCTTATGGCGTCACAAGGTATTCCCTACTTTGACTTTACTTACCATTGACCCAACGGCAGCATAGTGGCAGCGTGGTTGTCAGCCAGCTCGATCGGTATGTGTTCGAATCCTAATCGAGGCAGGAATTCTCTATTACTGTTGTTTTTTTAAATTAAACCTGGTCTCGAAGGACAGCATAGCTTAAAATAGTTACCAAGAAATATCATGGGACATAAATCCGCAGGCTGTTGGTTTATTGTTTACAGATAATGAACAGGTTCTGCAACATTTAGAGGATGCGGTTGTTGTAGACAGAGAACAACTAGGGTTAGAATTAAATTGTAAAAAGATACAAATTATGGTCGTCAATAGGCAGAAGAAATACCACAATGTAATATACAGGTAAATGGAAATATATATCTATTATTAGTTATTGCATATGAACTCCAGCATTTGTTTACGTTCAGTAGTCTGCCAAAGTTTTCTGAACGACTGGCACCAATATCATTTCATAAAAAAACCAACGCAAGGCGGTCTGCTGCTAAATGGTAATTTGCAGCTGTGTATCAAACGCGGTAAGCCGGATTATGAACTACCACAGTAATCTCTTCGTGTGAGTATATGCAGCTGAGCAGAGTCAATTCAGCGTGCTAAGGCTTACTCACGTAGGCATCTACTCCTTACAACATTTGCTGGGAGAAATGAAGCATCTGTAGGTTTGTTGGAAGTTTGCAATGTAATTGTTACAATTAATTGTAATAATCATGTTCCATGCCGATTACAGCAGTCTCGTGTCCAGTCGGTTTTCTCTTCCTGACTATGCAGCATTGCCAAGCCATCTTGGTAGTGTTCTCTTTACCCATGTCACCGTGGCGAAGGTGTTACGAATTCAATTCTCAATCCCGCATACCGCGTTCGAAACACAGCTGCGAGCGATGCGGAAGAAGACCGTCTTGCGTTGGTTTCCATACATAGGTGTTGTGGTATACAAAAACGTCTCTACTAACATCCTTCTAGTGACGCTTTAAAAATACCAATCCCTAATAATTACTGTTTAAGTACCTTACTTAATGTAGGAGAAGAAAAGAGTAGGGCAGCCAAATTTATTTGGCATTAGTTAAATTTAAGCCTAACGATTGGGAAAATACCTGGCCAACCGTCGTCTATCTGTTAAGACAAAGGGATTAGAGTAAGCCATTGTGGTTTAAGTGAACAAAGGAGACAGGCGTGTTAAGCCTTCCCTGCCGGGTAGGGCTTTTAGCCCTAAAATATGTCATTCTTTGCAGCAATTGACAGTAATTTGTGGTGGTTTGGATTTGGACATTTCACCAATCAGGATCCTGGGTCAACAGCCTGATGTAAGTGATAAATGGCAACCTGTCCTAACCATAGTCTGGATCTAGAAAAACATCAACGTTGACTGCTACGCTTATCCGCTGTCTAGCCAGCGAAAGACCTGTCGAAGAGAGACACTCAGCGATTGATTGTCCTACTTCTGTCAGGATATCCAGGATGGATCTCTGTATTTAATTGTCCATCAAGATAAATGGATATTCAAAATACACCGACAACAGAGTATCGTCTACTTTTACGTCTGGGAAATACCGCCTGGTACGCCATCAATCCGCGAGGTCAACGAAACCATGGGACATTCCCAGTTTCCTGTTCAGGATTGAAAAATCCTTCAATCAGTCATACAGCGGCAGACTCAACACCAAGTTCTAGATATGAACACCAACTGAAACAAATGGGAAGAACATTGAAACAACATAAGCCAGTACAGCTAAGGTACCAACTTAATACCAACTGAAAAACAACTTAGAAACCAGATTACCTCAAGGTTCAAATCTACAACACTCTGAAAGCAGCCAGATCCACTCGAGATCTCTGAACCGAAACACCATCAGAAGGCCATACGAAAGAAGCTAGCGGAGTAAATGCCTCTACGCATGCAACAACACAAATAATCTGATTGTTGTGCGACTCCCAGTTGGTGTGTTGGAATTAATATTCTTCAGTTCCATGCCTTCAACAGATCAATCCTGGACAAAAGTCCAGATGAAACGAATGAATGACTCAAAATCGTATGTTCTACACTGAAATGGAATGAATCAGAACTCTACGCTGGTTCCATGTCGGCCTAATTGCCCCATCACCAAGTGTGGGATGGCCTATCAACATGAACCGGGTGTGTGAAAAAGCCTTTTGAACTAAATTGGGAAACGGTTAACATAAACCGAGCTGTTGGACAGTCGTCATCTTTTTCATCGATAAGATGATATAGGGAAAAACCTGGTCAGAAGACTCAAGATGCATCCTCCTGAAAGCGTGACAGACTTAGGCACCAATTTCAATTGGACCACAGAGCCCACTGCAACAGAGTATTCTTGAATTCAGTCCCACGGAGGGGATACGTGCTTGTGTATAATTCTATTCTTGGATTATGGATTATAAATAATCACCAGCCAACTTCAGTGGACATATTGTAAGTAGAAAATGACTGAGTACATTTATTTCTGCCCGGATAAATATGGGCTTTATCTGCTACGCACTGGAGAAGAATAACCGACAGCAACACCTAAGGGAAAAGACAGTAATTAAATAATTAGTTTTATTTTTATCACTCGTGATACTTCTATATGTGGTTTTTTTTCCATGCCATGGATGTGTAAGGTCAGTAGCTTTTTTAGTGAATTGTAGAACCAACAGGTGGTTGTTGTTTTGTTAAATATTCTGACACCATCTCATTAATATTTTGAAATATGAGAATTGTAACTGGTGTCAGAAACAAATGTTTTGTCTGTTTGGGTTTTCTGCACTTAGACCAATGTTTTGCTTTTATATATGTAAAATAAGTCAATGATGTAGAACCAATCAGTGGTTGTTGTGTTGTTTGTAATAACATTGTTTTCACTTGGGACATTGGGGTTAACGTATTTTTTTTTATTGAAAATCATTCTCATGCCTGTTCTTGAAATTCAATGTGGCCATTACATGTATATATATATATATATATATATATATATATATATATATATATATATATATATATATATATATATATATATATATATATATATATATATATGTTACTGCAGATCTTGATTTAATGTCTGAACTGTTTGTCCAAAATTGTTGATGTTTACGTCAAGTCCAGTGTTGATGGTTGTCAACCGTGGTTGTTTTATATGTTTTAAACAATCAATATCCTCTAACTCTATAGGACATTTATAAGGTGATAAGTGGGAATGGAGAAGTACTCATAAATACAGTTATGAACAGGAGTGAAGTATTTTTCTTCACTTTTTATGGTTAAATTCCATGATCACCTTGCATTCTAGAAGTGACCAGAGAATCAAATCTAAATCCCCTAGACACTTTTAACAAAATATCCTTTTAGATTAAAATCCACATCCTATAGGTGTAAGTGCCGGTCGTTCAGAAAGAAATGGCAAAAATCCTGAACGTAAACTTGCCAAGACATCACAAACAGTCTTAAAATGCTGAGGTTGGCTGTGACGTCCTGTACCTTTTGTATTTTTCACGGATAATCAGAATAAGATGCATACGGCTCACTATAATACTATATTAAGGTAAAATATATCATCCATTTATCTTAAGAAAAATATAATTAAGTACAAACAGAAATTAACGTTCTTGCTTTGCCTTACGAATGCACTCGTGTATAAACACGCAGATAAGAAGTGAAGTGGAAAAATGTCAACGACTGTGTTGTCTTGTTAATAATATAAAAGAACACAAAGTAATGCTCCTTTACAGAATATAATTACTGAAAACACAGGTCGTTGCGGCGACTTGCCTTCATCAGCAAACAAACACAATAACAACATATAAACACTAGATAGACACTACACGGCCACCTTAACTTTAGTGTCTACCCCATATTTATATGATGTTTTTCTTGTGTGCGTGTTTGCTGAGGAAAGCAGTCGCGAAAGCATTCTTAGTTTACCGTAACTGTGTTCTGTAAAGCTACATTCTTTCAACAGAAAATAACAAATGCATCCATACTTCAAGAGCTGAATATTGAAGAAGGTTGGCTCTTTTAGACGATAAATCACAGAAAAATTGAAATATTTTGGTCACTTGAAACGTCACCAAAGTTTGAAGAGACCAATAATGGAGATTATATACCTAGGAAGCGAGGAAGAGGAAGGACAAAGAGAAGATTGGTGTATGATGTAGCAGACTATCTCCCGATGGGACATCTTGCTTATAATCGAGATGTTTTCCGGAAGGTTGTTATGGGGGAGAGGTTCTGCAAAGGACAAGCTACTGAATGAATGAATGAAAGCTACATTGATTTATGTGTTAACAAGGCCCTAAAGGAAAGCGAAGAATATTAACACGGCAAACTACCACGCATCCCATGCGAGGGGACTAAGGAGGATACTTAAGGGAAGCAAAGAATATTATCACAATGTAACCTATCATATAGGTCTTACGAGGCCACGTATGAGGGTTGGACATGAGGCTGATTTCCTCATCCTGTAAATAACCTTTAGCCACAAAACCTAGCCAGTCATTAACAAGTCCATAGATAACGAGAGAGAAAAATAAAGAAGAAGAACCAAACCAAGCAAGAGGAAAAGAGACGTTTAGAAGAGAAATTGATCGATACGGAGAAAGCCGCAAGGTGTCTGTATAGAAGAATGTCCTTCTTTTACCTTGGGAAATCTACAGAGTTGGCAACTGGAGTGTTAGAGCTATGTATGAATCAGATAAGACAACATAGATGGTGGAGGAGATGTAAATCTGAAAACATTTTAATAGCTTTAGTCTAGAACCCTCGGGGCGAAAGAAATAGAGGAAGACCTAAATACTCACGAAGGATAAAAGTAAAAACAGAAATGAACAATATGAGAAACACACACACACACACACACACACACACACACACACACACATATATATATATATATATATATATATATATATATATATATATATATATATATATATATATATATATAGGCGCCTGAAAGTGACGGCACACTAATAAATTAATATAACTAAATAAGGAGGAGTTTGGAGGATTAAATTCTCATTTCTGCTGGCAAAGCAACATGGTATACTACTACCGTTTGGGGGATAAATCCAGGTGTTTAAACCAGGTGTTTCCTAAGATCACCCTTAGTATCATACGTCAACAATGGACATTTTGTCGCTAGATGGGTGTTTTAAGGCACCCATAGTTGACATTTAATTGTCCGTTCGCTGGCTATAAACTCAAGAGTAGCCTGTAGACATGCTATTACTTCTAGTGCACTGGAGTGATCTTTGCGCGTGTATTAGCTTTCCGAATTACCAGTGTCAATTGTCATAAGGCGAACCCACTCCGACTTCTGAGATTCTTCTAATTTACTTCTCAAAGTCAAGGACGAGAAGTCAACGCTTATGTTCAACTGACCAGCGTGTTTCCAAACCATCTACCGTGGTCATCAGAGAAAGTTTAAGCGTAAGCGCCTTACACCATCCGGCCACTCTGACTTACCATTTAATATTACAGCGTGCGGCAGTGAGACGTGTCTTGTCCTCCTTCTGGCAGGCTGTCCCGTGGTGTCGATGCCAGTCCATAGCCTACCAGCTGGAGACAACACAGAGAGATCCGTGACGTGTACCCGCCACTACATCTGTGCTTGTGCTGCCACTTGGTCACCACACCACCCTCCATTGTGTTCTACTATACCAATATCACACAACACATTCAAAACGGCATGAAAATCCCTGACAGTCTTCCACCTGCTCTTTACCCCTCAAGTTTGCACGCTGTCACTGAGTTTTAAAGCGTCTTTATTCTCCTAATGTACTCAAAAAATTTAATTGCACGAATCGATTTTTGGGATTTTCATCTGCTTCTTGAATGACTGCCTCATTAATTTTTTTTCTGTCAGTTCGTGGTATGATTTTTATATTTTACCAGTTAAACCCCATGTTTGCCGACATCAGATGTTTTCTTGCTTGACGTATCAGCGTATATCCGGAAGCCGTAGAAATGGCCAACATGGTGGATAGGCAGAAGGGCCGGTCAGACCTTAGGGAATTGATTGTCTCCGGGAACGGTTTGCGTGTGTATTTTCCCATGTTTGCACTTCGAGGACCCGGTTTCGTTGTTGAGTGTTTGGTGCAACACTGTGAGCTATGAATTTCATTCGAAATGTTATTTGCTTGTTTTATCAGTGACTGTGGTGAAATGCAAAGTTAGAAAATGGCGGACGGCTAGTTTTTCGGGAATCCGGACGGTTGTATAATGCGCTAATACATGTGCGGGCTGCTGGTCAGTGTCGAACAGCTGTCTCCTCAACAATGAACAGAACATTCAAGTGAAGGACGGCTTGTTCTCGGTGCTCTGGCGATTTGTTTTGTCTGAACCACTGTTTCCTTCACGGGTTCACATGAGACAATGATGAGCATTTAGTAGTGGTTTTTTACTAGCAGAGGTCACAGATTTTGATAATTGTACGGATTTTTTTGCCCTGGCCATGCAGGAGTGCGAATGAATGAACGGGCTCTTGGTGGTAGATTACTTATGGACAAGGGGGTAGGATGGTCATTCGCCTGTGGAGCGAGGTGGAGAAGGTGGGGGACAGATTAAATACCCGTGTGTGGAAAGGATGAGATTGCATCTTCATTAAGAAATTTAAGTCGTCATTCAGAGAGGTTTACACCATTATTCATGTACATCTTCAGGACCTAAATATCCGCGGGACCAAACAAATATCATCTTCCTTATGTGCTCAAGAGTTAGTAGTAATGAGAAATATGAGTATACTTATCGTAAAGCAACAGCCGTCTTGGGCGAGCGCGTTAGTGAAGTGGATAGGGACCTGCGCTGGTAATATTATGAGCGCGGTTGCATGGGTTTTGGTAGAATCTCAAAACTAAGAGGGAGAACTTTCAATCAGATAGCGATGGGAACGATTAGTAGTGTGACTCTTCGCTGGCTGTTGAAGGAGGGCACGGAGCACGCATGGGATTGTCCTGAGTGCAGTGATGTCGGTTTTTAGCTCACCTCAACTCAACTCAACTGGCTGAGGGGCCGTGCCCCAATGAAGAATACAGAGTGAATGAAGACAGAAGAAGAAGATGTGTGTTAGCTCCATCGTTCCTTACCCATCCTTACTGCTAGCACCAGATCAATACTTGTGATTTAATTTTTAATACTATTTCATTTGCCTGAAGCATTCCCTAGCCATGCGTACTCACCTGAATAAATCTCGGGTATCCATCTACGCCAGCCTGGGAAACTCTAAAGTTGCACTGAACAAGTAAAGGAATACCCCCAGGGACATGAATGTCCAGTGATTTGTATCTTAAGGGATTACCAGAGATGTGAGTGTATGAATTAATTATCCACATCAACGGTTTCAGAAATAGCAATTTCTTCTTCTTCTTCTTCTTCTTCTTCTTCTTCTTCTTCTTCTTCTTCTTCTTCTTCTTCTTCTTCTTCTTCTTCTTCTTCTTCTTCTTCTTCTTCTTCTTCTTCTTCTTCTTCTTCTTCTTCTTCTTCTTCTTCTTCTTCTTCTTCTTCTTCTTCTTCTTCTTCATCTTCTTCTTCTTCTTCTTCTTCTTCTTCTTCTTCTTCTTCTTCTTCTTCTTCTTCTTCTTCTTCTTCTTCTTCTTCTTCTTCTTCTTTTACGGAACTGACAAAGAGGCTTGTTTTCTTCCTTTTCTCCTTCTCCTTACTCCTCCTCCTTTCTTTCTTCTCCCCCCTGACATCCCCAACGAAGCAAAAGCTTTCGACCAATACCTCCTATCCTTTCCTATCGCTTCTATTTCTTTCCTTAGCACTCAAATTATTCGTCCCGAAAAACTCACTTCTGCCTAGGGGCATCTATGGATTTGATGATCCATAAATGGCCAGTTGGAAAATGTTTGAGTAGCTATTTTTATTTTTTTAAGATTTTGTTCAGCAGTTTGCGTAGAGAGTAATATGGTTATTACACAATTTAGGTAACACTTTAAATGCTAAGAACTTTTCCGTCCATCGTGTGCCACGCCGGTAAGCGTTGGCGGTCATGTATTGCCATTTAACTCGACCATAAGAGTCGTGGTTCAGTTCAGTGTTCTTGTCTCGACCATGCCACGTGGTCAAGCCTTCCAGGTATTTACTTCTCTGTCTTCCCAATGTTCTCTTCCCCTCGATCTTGCCAGTTGTCACCAAGTTCTCTAATTTATTTCTTCTCATAACTTGTCAAAAATATTTTGACTGTCTATGTCTAATGTCTCTAATAAGTTTACGATTTTCATTTGTTTCTTGCAGGACTTGGTCATTGGTTTTTCTATTTGTCCATGGCATTCTTTTCATTCTCCGCAGAAACGACATTTCCGCAGCCATCAGATGTTTTTCAGCTTCACTGCTCATTGTCCACGCTTCACATCCATACAAAAGTACAGGTTTTGTGTAGTACATCAACACTCGTTTCCTCATAGCAATTGGCATCATTTTATTCGTCAGTATATTTTTCATACCAAAGAGAAGATGGGTGCAGGATGTGGCGGATGATCTCCAGATGGGTGTATCAGACGCGGGACATCTTGCTTATGATCGAGAGGTTTTCCGGAAGGTTGTTATGGGAGCGAGGTTCTGCAAAGGACATGCTACTGACTGAATGAATGAATGAATGAATATTTTTCATCTTACAAACGGCTACCTTCGCCATGGCGATTCTTGTTTTAATCTCTTCAAGGCATCTCCCATCAGATGTTATGACTGTTCCGAGATAACTGTATCGATTCACTTGTATAAGAATATTCCCATTTACCTGCACATTACATTGTGGTCGTTCTTCCTAGTGACGACCATAATCTGTGTCTTCTTACAATTTAATTCTAACCCTAGTTGTTCACTATGTGCAACAGCCACATATACTAAATGTTTCAGGTCCTGCTCATTGTCTGCAATCAATACTGTATCATCTGCATATCTAATGTTATTGATGTTTCTTCCTCCAATGATGATTCCTTTCATATCTTGTACATTTCTGAAAATAGTTTCACTATATAGAGAAAACAGATCTGGAGACATTACACATCTCTGTCTCACACCTCTCTTAATAGGCTGATAAAAGCCTACCCAATTCTCAATTGTGATGGCAGCTTTTTGTTTCCAATATATGTTTTTATGAGTCTAAGGTCTTTCGTATCAGTTTGTAGATCTGCAAGCATCTCTATCGTATTGACATGTTTTACTCTATCGAAAGCCTTTGTGTTGTCAATAAAGCAAAGATGTATATCTTTATTTACTTATATAGAACGTTCGATTACTGCATGAACACGGCATTTACTGTACTCTTGCCTTCTACAAACCCACATTTTTCTCCTATTTCGGGTTGTATTTTCTTCCTAACTCTTTGCGTGATAATTCTTAGCAAAAGATATGGCTCATTATGCTAATTTTTCTATGTTGATCACTTTCCACGACTCCTGATTTCTTTGGGGTTGCAATAAATACAGAAGTACATAATTCATGAGGTATATCTCCATTATCATATATTGTGTTCGGCAGTCTAGTGACTTGATCTCTTCCATATTCGTCTAAAGCATTAATCATTTCTGTTGAGATGTCGTCTGAACCGGGGGTCTAGCCAGATTTCGTGTGGTTAAGAATATTCTGAACCTCCATCTTCATAATTGATGATCCTTCATCATTATTTCGAATATTATACTGTTATTCTCTGTTATCACCATAAAGGTGTTTCACATAATATGATCATACATGTAAAATCCGATTTTTTATGTTATGATTTTTCCATCTTTTGTTTTTAGGTAGCCTGCTGATGTGCTTGTTCTTTTATTAGTAAGCTCCTGAATTCTTTTGTGCTTTAATTTGGTATGTTTACTGTTGTGTTGTTTTCAAATTTCTATGCAGTGTTTCTCAAGCCATGTTTATTTTGCCTCCTTACATAATGTTCTGACATTTCTGTGAATAAATGATCTTTCCTTATATCTTTCGTCGTCCTGCGATCTATGTGCAGACGACTGCACAGTATATACAATCGCTATTGCTTGTAATATGCTAGAATCATATATATATATATATATATATATATATATATATATATATATATATATATATATATATATATATATATATACTTCCCACATACAAAAACGTATTGATTATTGCTCCTCAATCTGGAATGGATGCTCCAAATCAAAAACAAAACGTCTTTATTCACTCCAGGAAAGGTCTGTGCGTTTAATTAATGATGAAAAGCTCACCAACAGTTCTAATCTACATAAACGTCTTCAGTTACTGCCACTCCACAAACGCCGTCTTTTCAATAAGGCTAAAATAATTCACAACACTTTACAACACAATCTTCCTACCAACTCTATGCTACCAATGCCAAACCTGGACAATGACAGAAAAAGAGAAAAGAAAAATCACAACAACAGAAATTAGATTCCTGAGAAGAATACTCAACGTATCAAGAAGAGATAAGATCAGAAATGAAGAAATCAGGACTAAAGTGGAGGTTATAGCTGCACTAGATTGTATTAGAAGGCAACAAGTCAAATGGTTTGGCCATGCAAGTAGGTTACCAACTAACAGTATTTCACAACAAGCAATGATGTACAGACCAGAGGGAAGCAGAGGAAGAGGTCGACCACGTAAACGATGGACGCAGGGAATAACCGAGTCCATGGGAATATCGTTACATGAACACCATAAGCGGGCACTCTCCCGCTGTTTATACTTCACCTGTACATCGCGAGGTACAAGAGGACCATGATGAGATGAGATGAAGAGATGAGTCCTACATTGTTGCATAGTTGTACAATTTCGTTAACACTAAAAGTCTTAATTCCTTCAGTTTCGTCAATAGGTTCAGGCAAGAGTTTATTCCGCCCACTCTTTAGGTTAGACACTTTAAGGTCAGCTCATGCAGTGGCGACATTGAAAATAGCGACCGTTATATTGTATCTACTCTGTCACAACAGAGCGACTGTATGTAACACATTAGCGACTGGATTGTGATGGATGATTGGCGCGCCAGATCAAGGCTCAACTCATCCGCCACCTACGATTAGTCACTTCCGCCATCATACAGTACAGTCACTTGCAGCTTTATACAGTGGGGTGTAAAGGTAATCCGAGGACAATTTTAAAGATGTCTGTTTGTTTCGTTGATACACACGCATTTTTTTAGACGATGATGGGTAACAGAAACCGACAGTTAAACGAGTGACGTTTAAACGAAGTTTTACTCTGTGTGTGTGTATGTGTGTGTATGTGTGTGTGTGTGTGTGTGTGTGCGTGTGTGTGTGTAATTTATTCCTATTGAAGATTATATAATGACTTGTTCTACACAGCCTAAACTGGACACCATGAAATATTATTGCATAAATATATATTGACCATATTGTCATAATGCGGGGCTGGTGTCATACACCCAATACCCCTCAAGGCGTGCAAGCGCGTCCTTTAGTTAGACCCCAAACTCGCAGAGATCACAGCCTGTTCCACCTTGTAATGCAAAGCCCTTATACTGTTTCTGGATCGATGCTAATTGGCCAGTTATGCTGTCACTTCAGGAAAGTTATGGCATTGTGGGCCCTGTCTGGGATAACGCCATTATCGGGGAAGACTGTCGTTATTTAGGGCGAGCAGGTGACGGAATCGGGTAATGGGAAATGGCTGGTTAATTAACTTCATTCACACATGATCTTGGAAGGAGATGGTGAGAGGGAGGTGGGGAGAGGGAGGTGGGGAGAGAGAGATGGGTAGAGGGAGGTGGGGAGAGTTGGGATGGCGATTCTGATTGTACTATATGGTTGGAAAGTTTTTCTCTACACCCCATTTTTGTATATCTCTCTATTTTTCACACACACACACACACACACACACACACACACACACACACACACACACACACAAGCTCTTTCTCTCTCTCTCTCTCCCCTCTCTCTCTGTATGTGTCTCTCTCTGTATCTCTCTCTCCCTCCTCTCTCTCTCTGTGTATGTGTCACTCTCTCTGTGTATCTCTCTCGCTCACTCTCTCTCTCCCTCTCTCTCTCACTCACTCACACATCACTCACAGACAAGACACAAATCTACTGAAAATTGTGTGTCGTATCACTGACAGCTAGTGTCAAATCCCATCTCTGTGTTTCTCTCTCTCTCTCTCTCTCTCTCTCGCTCTCTCTCTCTCGCTCTCTCTCTCTCGCTCTCTCTCTCGCTCTCTCTCTCTCGCTCTCTCTCTCCCTCTGACTCTCGCTATCGCACTCTTTGTCTCTCACACTGTCACCTCTCCTGTCACTCTCTCTCTCCTTTCTATCTCCCTCTCACTATCTCACTCTCGATTTCTCACTTTCTCTTACTCTCTCTCCTCTCTTACTCTCTCTCTCTCTCTCTCTCTCTTTCGCTCTCTGACTCTCGCTATCTCACACTCCTCTCTTACCCTTATCTCTCTCCTTCTCTCTCTCTCTCTCTCTCTCTCTCTGACTCTTGCTATCTCTCTCTCTCTCTGACTCTTGCTATCTCTCTCTCTCTGACTCTTGCTATCTCACTCTCTCCTTTCACACTCTCTCTCTCACTCTCTCTCTCTCTCTCTCCCCCCTTCTCTGATCTAATACACCATACAAGGACTCACAACTCACACCACGATGGCGCTACCGGCTATGGGACTGTCAGTACTTCTACTTCTTTGATGAGTTTGAACTCATAGATTTATAGCCCTCTGGCTAACACGCTTGCCCGCCGACCCGCTGCTTATGTGTTCGAATCCCAATCGAAGTGGATTTTGTAAACTGGCCTGGACCTCCAAGTCGACCCAGTGTAAACTGGCACCAGGAAATGTCCCTGAGTATAAAGGCGGCCGGCGTGAAGTTGAACACATCACCCATTGAGTGCAGATCCGTGTATAGACTATGACAGCACATCATCCATTGGGTGCAGATCCGTGTATAGACTATGACAACACATCACCCATTGGGTGCAGATCCGTGTATAGACTATGACAGCACATCACCCATTGAGTGCAGATCCGTGTATAGACTATGACAACACATCACCCATTGAGTGCAGATCCGTGTATAGACTATGACAGCACATCACCCATTGAGTGCAGATCCGTGTATAGACTATGACAACACATCACCCATTGGGTGCAGATCCGTGTATAGTCTATAACAGCACATCACCCATTGGGTGCAGATCCGTGTATAGACTATGACAACACATCACCCATTGGGTGCAGATCCGTGTATAGACTATGACAACACATCACCCATTGGGTGCAGATCCGTGTATAGACTATGACAACACATCACCCATTGAGTGCAGATCCGTGTATAGACTATGACAACACATCACCCATTGAGTGCAGATCCGTGTATAGACTATGACAGCACATCACCCATTGAGTGCAGATCCGTGTATAGACTATGACAACACATCACCCATTGGGTGCAGATCCGTGTATAGACTATGACAGCACATCACCCATTGAGTGCAGATCCGTGTATAGACTATGACAACACATCACCCATTGAGTGCAGATCCGTGTATAGACTATGACAGCACATCACCCATTGAGTGCAGATCCGTGTATAGACTATGACAACACATCACCCATTGAGTGCAGATCCGTGTATAGACTATGACAGCACATCACCCATTGAGTGCAGATCCGTGTATAGACTATGACAGCACATCACCCATTGAGTGCAGATCCGTGTATAGACTATGACAACACATCATCCATTGAGTGCAGATCCGTGTACAGACTATGAGACTAGCACCAAATACCCAATACGAATCTAGCCGTGAGAAAGGGTACTTTACTTTTTAAAGAACAGCTGCAAGATACCAGGTCTCGTGGTGACCTCATCTCTGGTCAATAAAAACGTAAAGCCTGCACTCTCGTAAGCTAGCCCTCCGCCTAGGGTCATGGACCTCGAAGGCGTGCATTATTACCCCGGGATTACCATAAGGCTCTGCAATCTCATCTGTCCTATTCAATGTTTACACAAACAAGATTGCGAGCATTGAAGCCACCGGTGATTGGAAGGATACTGACATTTGCAGATGATGTCCTTGCCTATAGACAGGACAGAGACAGGATGCAAATTGCGCAAGAGTTGTAGGAGATTGTAAACAAAGTAATTGACTGGTGTTTAGAGATGGGTTGTGTCATTAGCCCAGATAAAGGCGTCTGTGTTAGAGGATTGTCTACAGGCCTCACAGTAAATGGCAGAAATGTTAACATAGAGAGTTTAAAAAGGCGTTTAAAATTATACAGGATCGACTAAATTGCACCTGTTGTTATTCCCTGTGGCTGGGTCTTTTTACGCAGCGCGGCCTGCCGAAATTCTCGCACCAAGCACGAACTACCTAACTCCAGCTACAAACATAAGACATCCCCGAGAAAATTGCACTCGTGAACCGAATGTCGCAGTCCGGAATCGAACCCACAACCTTCGGACCACGAGGCTGGAGTTGTAACCACTTCACCACGGAGACTCCCGGACAAAGACAGTAGATTGAAATACCCGGGAATCACCTTCGACAGAAGCCTGTCATTCAGAGATCATGTGGTAGAAGCTGTTATGAGATCTAAGAAGGGACACGGGGCGCTGAAGATCATCGCAGTAATGGACATGGAGCAAAGAATGTTGTTTTTATTCTATCAACATTGATTTCTTTCAGTAACTGAGTATGGATTGGGATTCCTCACAGTGTTAAAGAGTCAGCTAGTGAAACTAGAGAGCACACATTATGAAGCTATGCGGGTGATACTGGCTTGCACAATGGACACGCCGTTAGTATGTATGTGATACATCCTAGCTTTTCCCACGATGCAGACATTCTCAAGGTGCTGCAGGCTAAATCATTTCTCCGAGTGGCTGCACACAAGGAACGATCCCCGGCAAGAAGCCTTGACACAGTCAAGTGCTACAGGGTGATCAGAGAAAAATCATGGATGGCTCTGTTAGAGGACACTATCAGAGAAGTGTTCATGCTTGAGAACATTTGGATAGGAGAGGAGAAGGTCAAAATGCCAGAGAAGAAAACTGACCTTTGCATGGTCATAATAACATTGGATAGTGAATGCAGAGATTGGCCGGCAGGATGCACTGAATGGGAGGTGCAACAATCGATTCATGACAATTCTCGTCTAGTCGACGGCATGGGGGTTTGTAGCGAAGGTTAGTGAACGGTGTTTGCTGCAGGAGAGCCTGGCATATGATACCACAACATCAAGTCTGAGAGTGGATGTGGAGGAAGTCACAGCGGCGTTCCGCTGGCTGGAAGACAAACAGCACACTCACGTCATGATTGTAACGGATTCATAAAGTATGATGAAAAAGGTGAAAACAGGCATGCTTCGGACAGAGTGGCAGGCTTCTTCAATTCAGCGATCAAAGCCAAGAGAGCATCTGCTGGATTTTTCACCCAGGGCATGTTGGCAGACACACTGACTGGGTTTTCACCACGGGGCGGTGTATTGGTGCATGATAAAGTGACGTGATCGGGACCCTTTGGGATCGTTAGTATAGTGCGGAAGAACAGATAGATTGTCACGGCCTGGAGAGAATCATGCTGCAGGGAGTGACTAGAGGACCTGGGTGACACTCAGGACTCCGAGAAAAGGCCACATAATCAGACTGCTACTAGTTCCATTTATATTGGGAATCTTCACTGGCTGTTGAAGATGAATACAAAGCAATATCCCGAGTCGGTTCTCGACTCAAGATAGGAAGCATCTATTCGAACTTTTCACAAGCTCATGCTAGTGTGTTGGGAACAGCTCCGTGCATTTGTCT
>OY992879.1:142052415-142262415 GCA_963921405.1 Cepaea hortensis | reverse complement strand
AGAACTTATATGACTACTTATATGAATTAAATGAGATGCTCCCCACCAGGGTCTGGGCGAAGCCGGGCAGGGTCAGCTAGTCTTATATATAAAAAAGACTTGTGCGTATGTATCTCTGTATGTATTTATGTATCTCTGTCCGTATGGCCTTTATTTGTTCGCGAACGGCCCATCCGATTGAGATGAAATTTTCTACACGCCTTCCTTTCATTCCAGAGCTGACAACTGTGATATTTTGTTAGTGTGAAATCGCCTGCTTACTCAGTATTATTTCATTTTTCATTTTTCATCATAATTTCATATATTTCAGGGGACCTAACTCTGTAAAAGTTATTTCAAGGGGCATAACTTTTCTGTATAACTTATAGTCATATTGTGGCATCGTTTTCAAAGATTTATAAACTCTTTGTCCATAGTTATGTACCGGCATATGAGTTATAATAAATAATGATACAATCTGTAAGGCATTTTCAAAGTTTTCATAAAAATGATGCACAATGCATAACATTGTAACTCATCTTTTTTTGCTTAAGAAGTTACTGTAGTCATGCAGGTGATTAGAAAGAGTTTTCATTAAAAATAATGGATGGTGTGTAGAAGAACGTTCTTTTAAGTTACTTTTTTTGTTGTATGAATTTAATGAAGCCGGACAGGGTCAGGCAGACAGATAGACAGACAGATAGACAGTCGGGAACGGGAACTTATATGACTACTTATATGAATTAAATGAGATGCTCCACATCAGGAGCTGGGAAATGCCGGGCCGGGTCAGACAGACAGACAGACAGACAGACAGACAGACAGACAGACAGTCGGTAACGGGAACGAGAACTTATATGACTACTTATATGAATTAAATGAGATGCTCCCCACCAGGGTCTGGGCGAAGCCGGGCAGGGTCAGCTAGTATATATATATATACAAACAATAGCTGACCCGGCCCGGCTTCGCCCAGGCCTTGGCGGGTATCTATCTATCTATCTATCTATCTATCTATCTATCTATCTATCTATCTGTCTGTCTGTCTATCTGTCTGTCTGCTTGTTTGTTTGTCTGTCTGTCTGTCTGTCTGACCCGGCCCGGCTTCGCCCAGCTCCTGGTGGGGAGCATCTCATTTAATTCATTTAAGTAGTCATATAAGCTCCCGTTCCCGACTATCTGTCTGTCTGTCTGTCTATCTGTCTGTCTGACCCGGCCCGGCTTCGCCCAGCCCCTGATGGGGAGCATCTCATTTAATTCATATAAGTAGTCACATAAGTTCCCGTTCCCGACTGTCTGTCTGTCTGTCTGTCTGTCTGTCTGTCTGTCTGACGATCCGGCCCGTCTGTCTGTCTGTCTGTCTGTCTGCCCATCCGTCCGTCCGTCTCTCCCTCCGTCTATCCCACCCTCTGTATCTATCTATCTATCTATCTATCTATCTATCTATCTATCTATCTATCTATCTATCTATCTATCTATTTATCTATTTATCTATCTATCTATCTATCTATCTATCTGTAATCGTCTGGCGCGATACATGATGATGATGATGTTACCAGTACCAGCATCCCTTGCAGTGCCCTGGGGTACGATGGGAAGCCGCTCTGGAAGAGAGGATAAATAGAGGCGCGTGTCAGTTTCCCGGTCTCTCCAAACCAGACAACCGTGGCCGAAGGAGCGATTATGTAGATCGCTGTAGTATAGAATAGGGAGGCTTTAACCAGCCCTCCCCAGTCACTGGACCAGAGCAGGGAGTCACAAATGCCTCTAGATTTAACCATGACTGGCTTGTGTGGCCCACACACGAGGACCGAGGAAATCCATCAAAATGACTGGCAATTTGTAGTGACCCCTGGCCATGTTTGTGGGTTGTAGAGCAAACTTGAGCCCCGGCTCTGGTTAATGTCGTAGGCCACTCACATCCCCTCCGTATACCTGTTTATGCGTGTTTATGCCACTATATCTCTGCTGTTAGGGTTATAGTTTTGTTATTCGTTATGTTATGGTTTTTCGCTGTATCTGGTCCCAGTCGACTTATGTGATGCGGGTGTCTTGTGTGGGTATTGAGGGTGCCCTTCGACTCAACTGAACATGATTGAGGTCTCACTGTCATTTAGAGACCGCCCCTGTAGTTAGTACTAGGCAGCAGTTATCTCTAACTGTGGGATTTCAGATTCCCATTTCTGTATGTACCAACTGTCCATGAGTCCTGAGATGATTACAATAGAGAGTCCATACCTGCTGTTACCGTTGTTTACGTTGAGGCTCTGTTGTTGCCATGTCCTTGTTGGTTTGTGGAGATGGGTACCTAGTCATGTGCATAGCGATGTTAGGCAGCAGTGATTACTGTGGGAACATAGGTTCCCATTTCTGTATATGTCAGTTATGTGGCATGTCAAGATGCCTGTTTGTCACCAAATCATGCAGTTATGTCAATAAAAACCTAATTTTGTTGTTCTTAATTTGTTTTGTTTAGTCTGTAGTTTGTTGTGTAAACTCATTGATCCTGTTACAGTCCAGCAGTGTAATCTTCTGTCTGGGATGTACAACCGTATATCCCCCGCCCTAAGAACTCCTGGAATCTTCTGTCTAAATTCTACCCCTTTTCTTGTTAACAGAGGAGAATATACACAGTGCTCTTTCTCTATTTCTTCTTATTGTCCTTTTCTTCTCTGGCCCATTAAAAGTCAGTGTTGCGCTTCTTTGTCTTTGAGCACTTAAGTATAGGAAATAACATCTTCCTGTCCTTGATATTATTCCTTCGGTGACAAGTGGCGAGCCTCGGCCTGGGTTGTTTGGCGGCCTTTAGATTATCTTGTTGGTGTCTGTTCCAGTCTTCAGTGATTCTTTTAGGTGGTAGTTCCATGTTTTTTGTTGTTTTTTTCCTTTTTGGGGGTGTGAGAGACCACACCAAAGACAAAGACATTAACTGGGTTCAGGTTTTGTCTCCAAGAAGCACAGCATTGAGAGAAGAGCCTCCAGACCTACACCACATCTCAAGTCGTCAAAATTAAAGGTGACCTTATTCCATGTTTAGGGAACCGAAGTTTCCCACCCAGCCGGCACTCAGTCTGAGTCCGCTGGTATAAATTAAGAGTGCGAACACTCCAACGAAGGCCACCAAACTTTAGCTATAAAGTCTTTTGGAATATGCATATATATTCCTACTGAAACCATCACGCTTTACTCAGAAAGCTACAGAGGTGGTTGACGACTCCATGAGAGCAGAATGCTCCCACATTCAATAGAGGCTGGGGCTGTGCTTGTCCAAGAGAAAAATTGTGTTGATTCTTTTGGGAGAACAGTTTTGGACTGTTCATACGACTGATTTCAGCAGTGCCAACATCTGGGGCCATCCATAGAAATACCTTTCCCCTGTTGGTCTGGAAGAAGGGACACCAGAAATCCATCCCGCCAGTGTGTCCCACCAGCAGCAGAGCGCTGGACATCCATATTCAATCCCCACTGGTGGCACCATCACCTGAGATCATCGTGGGGGATGTTTCCCTTATTGTGCATCAGTTCACCATGTTCGTTTGAAGTGACAGATGACAATGTTACCTGTGGTGATAAGAAAATCTTTTCCTTATAGGCGGAAGCAGAGGAGTTAATACTAGCGTGTTCGTCCATGTTCATGATGTCATGGGTGGACATATTGAGTGTTGCGGGGCGAGTGAACAGTGATGTCCTATATTTCCAACTGTGCATAGATAATTCAAAAGAGACACATAATAGATGGTAAGTGGGAGGAAACGATATCCAGTGAGCATCATCAGACGGAAACATTCGTTAGATATTTCTGCGACACACTTTATGGACAAATAATTAATTACTAGTTAATTATTTTGTGTCATGCAATATTAATTCAAATTAGGAATCCCCACTCACAGAAAGTGAGTCTAAGACGCCATGTCTTCCAGCATGTTTTTTTTTTTTTTTTTTGCTTTGTTTTTTTCCCATGTACAGGTATTTTTCTACCCCGCTTCATTTGGGTACCATGGGGACAACTGAGAAATTACTGACTCATCCCATGGAACTGGTGGATGCGGCTGGCTGAAGCGGGGCTACCAGAATCAGACCGGGAAAATAAAAACTGGGTTTGCCTGCATAGTCATGGGAATTGTATTTTTTTCAGTGGCAGGGATGTCTGCATCTTGGTTTGCAGGTGGTCTAGTGGATAGCACGCATGTGATTTTGGACATTTTTTTTTTTAAAGTAGGGATTGTAAAGTTAAGGGGATGCCTATGTGAAAAAAAAATTTTTTGGTGCCCCTATGTATTGCATCCATGGAGCTAAGTGTTGATGTTGATGTCAGGGTTGGTGGTTTATTTTGTATGCAGACTGCATATTCCTCATAGCCACTCAGAAGATATGGTATTATCTTTTGTCAGGGACGGTTTTTTTTCAATTGTCACTGGTGTATGTTTTTAAGGCAGGTTCAGAAAATATAACTCGTAACAATTTTACGCTGAGAGGTTTAAGTCCCATGATGAAACCTACTTAACTGATTATTTACTTAAATAGTCCTAGTATTGTGTCTAAACCACAAGGGTTTAGAGTATTCGACGGGGAACGTCGAAAAATTGGGGGTGTGATGTGTAATCGTCTGGCGCGATACATGATGATGATGATGTTACCAGTACCAGCATCCCTTGCAGTGCCCTGGGGTACGATGGGAAGCCGCTCTGGAAGAGAGGATAAATAGAGGCGCGTGTCAGTTTCCCGGTCTCTCCAAACCAGACAACCGTGGCCGAAGGAGCGATTATGTAGATCGCTGTAGTATAGAATAGGGAGGCTTTAACCAGCCCTCCCCAGTCACTGGACCAGAGCAGGGAGTCACAAATGCCTCTAGATTTAACCATGACTGGCTTGTGTGGCCCACACACGAGGACCGAGGAAATCCATCAAAATGACTGGCAATTTGTAGTGACCCCTGGCCATGTTTGTGGGTTGTAGAGCAAACTTGAGCCCCGGCTCTGGTTAATGGCGTAGGCCACTCACATCCCCTCCGTATACCTGTTTATGCGTGTTTATGCCACTATATCTCTGCTGTTAGGGTTATAGTTTTGTTATTCGTTATGTTATGGTTTTTCGCTGTATCTGGTCCCAGTCGACTTATGTGATGCGGGTGTCTTGTGTGGGTATTGAGGGTGCCCTTCGACTCAACTGAACATGATTGAGGTCTCACTGTCATTTAGAGACCGCCCCTGTAGTTAGTACTAGGCAGCAGTTATCTCTAACTGTGGGATTTCAGATTCCCATTTCTGTATGTACCAACTGTCCATGAGTCCTGAGATGATTACAATAGAGAGTCCATACCTGCTGTTACCGTTGTTTACGTTGAGGCTCTGTTGTTGCCATGTCCTTGTTGGTTTGTGGAGATGGGTACCTAGTCATGTGCATAGCGATGTTAGGCAGCAGTGATTACTGTGGGAACATAGGTTCCCATTTCTGTATATGTCAGTTATGTGGCATGTCAAGATGCCTGTTTGTCACAAAATCATGCAGTTCTGTCAATAAAAACCTAATTTTGTTGTTCTTAATTTGTTTTGTTTAGTCTGTAGTTTGTTGTGTAAACTCATTGATCCTGTTACAGTCCAGCAGTGTAATCTTCTGTCTGGGATGTACAACCGTATATCCCCCGCCCTAAGAACTCCTGGAATCTTCTGTCTAAATTCTACCCCTTTTCTTGTTAACAGAGGAGAATATACACAGTGCTCTTTCTCTATTTCTTCTTATTGTCCTTTTCTTCTCTGGCCCATTAAAAGTCAGTGTTGCGCTTCTTTGTCTTTGAGCACTTAAGTATAGGAAATAACATCTTCCTGTCCTTGATATTATTCCTTCGGTGACATATCTATCTATCTATAGCCAGGGGACTTAACCTAAGATATAGCAATGCTACTAAAAGTTATGTCCCTTTATATATTTTTTCTTATGTTAAGTCATGTAATTTAATTATTAAATTTTAGTAAGTAAATAGCTGATTCTACACTAAAAAAGTATGACAGTTGGTTGGACGAGAATTTAAAGAAGACGTGTAGAAAATTTCATCTCAATCGGATAGACCGTTATCGAACGCATCCAATACATCCCCCCCCCCACCCACCCACCCACCCACATACATACATTCTGTTTTATATATATATATATATATATATATATATATATATATATATATATATATATATATATATATATATATATTGATAAACGATAACATGAAAATGTACACAGGTTACATGAACTGAAGTTTAAGCAGGGTTTTATAGGAAAATAAAAAAAGAGGATCGACTTTATTGTACAGGGTTTTATCCCATACGGCCCTGTCACTTTCCGCAGTTCGGCTTGCCGAAAGTGTCGCACAAATTACGAGCACCGTAGCTCCAGCGACAACCCTCAGGAGTCGCCGAGAAAATTGGACTCATTAACCTAACCAAGTAGGCCTGAATCGAACCCACAATCTTCGGAGCGCGAGGTAGATTACCTCGCGTTACCACTTGGCCACGGAGACTCCCACACCAATTGAAGCTTAAATCTGCATGTAAATTGTCAATCGTTTCTGGATATCTAGATCATCATCATGTCATACCGATAAGCTTGGGCGGTCATGTTTCGCCATCTCAGAAGATTACCTGAGTCGTGGATCAGCTCCGTGTTCTTGTGTCGACCATACCATATGGCCAAGCCATCCAGGTATTTGCTTCTCTGCCTTCCCCTTGTTCTCTTTCCCTCGATCTTGCCAGTTGTCACCAAGTTCTAAAACTTATTTCTTCTCATAACGTATCCAAAGAATTGTGACTATCTACGTCTAATTTCTCTAATACGTTTACTGTTTTCATTTGTTTCTTGTACGACTTGGTCATTGGGTTTTTTTTCTGCTTGTCCATTGTATTCTTTGCATTTTCCTCAGAAAAAAAACAAACATTTCAACAGCCTTTCATATGTTTTTCAGCTTCTCTGTTCTTTGCCCACGCGTCAAATCCATGCAGTAGTAGAGGTTCTATGTAGCAACTCAACACTATTTTTCTCGTTGCAGATGACCTTTTTTTAAAATTGGTCAGTATGTTTTCCATCTTACAAAAGGCTATCTTTGCCATGGCGGATCTTGTTCTAATCTCTTCAAGGCATCTCCCATCAGATGTTATGTCTGTTCCGAGATAATTGTATCGATTCACTTGTTTAAGAATATTCCCATTTACTTGTATATTACATTGTGATGTTTTCTTCTTCCTTGTGACGACCACTCTGTGTCTTCTTACAATTTAATTCTAACCCAATTTGTTCACTGTGTGCAACAACCGCATCAGCTAAATGTTGCAGATCCTGCTCATTGTCTGCAATCAATACTGTATCATCGGCATATCTAATGTTTTTAATGTTACGTCCCCCAATAGGGATTCCTCTCATATTTTCTACATTCCTGAAAATATTTTCAATGTATAGGAAAATATTATAAGGAGACATTACACATCCCTGTCGCACACCTCTCTAAATAGGCCAATAGTGACCTACTTCATTATTAATCTGTGTGGCCGCTTGTTATTTCCAATATATGTGTTTTACACGGTTATGATCTTTCCACTCAGTTTGTAGATCTACAAGCATCTTCATCATGTTGACACGGCTTACTTTATCGAAAGCCTTTGTGTAGTCAATAAAGCAAAGATATACGAAATCTTTATTTACTCTGCCTGAAAACATTTGAGCAACGTCATAATTAGGACTCATATGTCTTTATTTACTTCTATAGAGCGTTCAATTACTGTTCTCAGCATATACACAGCACTAACTGAATCCCTGCCTTCTACAAACCCACATTGCTCTTCTGCTATTTCGGGTTGGGTTTTCTTCCTAACTCTTTGCATGATGATTCTTAGCAAAATCTTTGTGATGTAACTCATTTTGCTGATTGTTCGATGTTCTTTACATTCCGAGGCTCCTGATTTCTCCAGAACTACAATAAGCAGTGATCTACATAAGTCACTGGGGATATCATCAGTATCATCATATATTATTTAGCAATCTAGTAACTTAGTCTATGCCAATCTCTTCTAAGGCATTGATCATTTCGGTTATGATGTTGTTTGGGCCACGGGGTATTGCCAGTTTTCAGTTTTCATTTGACTGAGAGCACGCTGAACGTCCACCTTCCGTATTGGTGGTCCTTCCATATTATAAGAAATATCTAACTGTTCTTTACTTGTAACATTATAAAGTACTTTCACGCAACCTAACTATGTATCTAAGATCTAATCCTTTTCTGTTATGATTTTTCCATCTTTTTTTTTTTTCAGTCAGCTTGTTGATGTAGGTGTTCTTTTATTAGTAAGTTCCTTAATTCTTTTGTGCATTAATTTGGCATTTTGTAAAAATTTTTGTTGTGTTGTTTTTCAATTTCCATACAAATTTTCTCAAGCCATGCTTCTTTTGCCTCTTTACATAATGTCTTGGCCGTTCTGTGCATCTCTTCGTATTTGTCAGGATTATTGTTGTTGTGTCTTCTTGTTTCCGTTAGTCGTAAAATTTATTTCTTCAATCATCCAGTTCTTGCGCACTACTTTCTTTAAGTTTGGGATAGTTGTTTCTGTAACCAAACTGATTGAATTCTTCATCGATTCCCATCAGTCATCCACATATTGAAATAAGAGCTCTATATCAGACAATATATCAGATCTGTTCTTTACTTCTATGTTAAAATTGTCTTGTCTTTCCTTGTCATTGTTCAATGTACACAGATCACATTTAGTATTTCCTGGTGTATACTAGACCTTCTTTAACTATACTTTTAATGTGCCTGTTATCAATCTGTGATCATTGTAACACTCTGCATTTGGAAAGATCTTTGATATCTAGATACCTGAGTCAAAATGAGGAAACAGATCTACTTACTTCAGCTCCTTAAATGCACCCATGGATACATACTCATTGAATTGTTAGATTCGTGGGTGGAATTATTTAGAACACAGTTCTAAATATTCAAAAACAATCGACGATGCAGCAGCATGAATGGTAGTAATTGTACCATACTTGTATGAAACACCGTGTACAGCGCAATCATTATTTTATTTTCCAGAGCAGCGATTCATACTTCAAGAGTTGAATATTGAGGAGGGATGGCTATTAAAGACGATAAAACAAAGAAAATTGAAGTATTTTGGTCACTTGAAACGTCACGAAGGTTTGGAGAGAACAATAATGGAAGGGTAAATGCCTGGGAAGAGAGGAAGAGGAAGGCCAAAGAGAAGATGGGTGCAGGATGTGGCGGATGATCTCCAGATGGGTGTATCAGACGCGGGACATCTTGCTTGTGATCGAGAAGCTTTCCGGAAGGTTGTTATGAGAGCGAGGTTCTGCAAAGGACATACTACTGAATGAATGAATGAATGAGCGATGACGTGCATCACACTGCATATAATTATACTGTCTCTTATGTCCTGTTTCTACTGTTATTTTTGTTTGCTGACGAAGGTTTAACACCGTAATGAACTTCGTTGATTGTGATCGTGTATTTGAAATGCCGTTTATCTATACTTCTTGTTCTTCCGTTTTTTATTGCATTATCACACGTTTTCCACAGTTTGCCACAAGTCATTATGCGTATGTTTTTTTTTTTTTTTTCATTTCAGCGTGGGGTGCTTGAAGAAAATGCACGTCTACTGTTTTAAACGCAGCGTAAAATCCTAATTAGGACATTGTTCTACTGTTTTCAGCCATAGTAAGAACTTAATGAGATATAGTTCTACTATTTCCAGCTCAAGCAAGGATCTAAAGAGGATATGATTCTAATGTTTTAAGCCGAAGTAAGCTAATGAGGATATATTTTTACTGTTTTTAGTCCATTAAGGAAAATAAGGTTTTACCGTTTTCAGCTCAACGTATGAACTTAATAGGGATATAGATCTACTTTGTTCATCTCAAGTGAGGTTCTTATAAGGATG
The DNA here is from genome assembly GCA_963921405.1 of Cepaea hortensis. Classification (NCBI taxonomy): domain Eukaryota; kingdom Metazoa; phylum Mollusca; class Gastropoda; order Stylommatophora; family Helicidae; genus Cepaea; species Cepaea hortensis. The sequence goes on along the minus strand of OY992879.1, from coordinate 142,252,498 downwards.
TATGCCTACTGTTTTCGACTAAAGTAAAGACTTAATGAGGATATAGGTTTACTGTTTTGGCTCAATTAAACACCTAATCAAGGTATATATATATATATATATATATATATATATATATATATATATATATATATATATATATATATATATATATATAGTGTGAGAACATTATTCTATTGTATTTAGCTCATAAGCTCATGAGGAAGAAATGAGAATATAGTTATACAATTTTCATCGCAATATGAGAACCTAATTCTACTGGTGTCGCTCTGTGCAGGGACACAGTTTGGCTTCGTGCGAGGCCTAATGAAGACATACCGTTAGTCACAGCATCATCGAGATTTGATTTGGTGTAGCTTCTCAAGGATAATCTTTACTGCACACAAACGAATCCATAAAAACTCCGATCTCCTTATTCAGATCAAACACAGAGAATCACAGCACAGCGTACGAAATTCAAGCCATCAGAACGGATCTTAATGACGGCACACAAGAATCACATGCTCTGTACATTTCTCTAACGTCTAGACAACTGAGAAACACTGGCCTGGCATACGGTGTGCTCGTGTTTCTGCGGTGTCAAGGCTCCTACCATGGAAGACCTCGATTCTGGACAAGGTTTAGAGGTAAGTCTGTTTGTTTCTTGTGTGTGTTTAATTTAGTTTCCTGTGTGTGTTTAGTTTTGTTCCTTTGTGAGTTTAGTTTGGTTTCTTTGTGTGTTTAGTTTAGTTTCTTGTGTACGTTTAGTTTAGTTTCTTTTGTACGTTTAGTTTAGTTTCTTTTTTACGTTTAGTTTAGTTTCGTGTGTGTTTTCATTTTAGTTTCTTGTGTGTATGTTTAGTTTAGTTTCTTGTGTGTGTAGTTCCTTGTATGTGTGTGAAAGAGAGAGAGAGAGAGAGAGAGAGAGAGAGAGAGAGAGAGAGAGAGAGAGAGAGAGAGAGAATGAATATGTTTAGTTTAGTTTCTTGTGTGTGTAGTTTTGTTTCTTGTGTGTGTTTAGTTTAGTTTCTTGTGTGTGTTTAATTTTGTTTCCTATGAGTGTTTAGTTTAGTTTCTTTGTGTGTTTAGTTTAGTTTCTCTGTGTGTTTAGTTTAGTTTCTTTTTGTGTGTTAGTAGTTTTTTGTGTACGTTTAGTTTAGTTTCTTTTGTACGTTTAGTTTAGTTTCGTGTGTGTGTTCATTTTAGTTTCTTGTGTGTGTGTTTAGTTTAGTTTCTTGTGTGTGTTTAGTTTAGTTTCTATGTGTGTGTGTAGTTTCTTGTATGTGTGTGTGAATGTGTGTGAGAGAGAGAGAGCGAGCGAGCGAGAGAGAGAGAGAGAGAGAGAGAGAGAGAGAGAGAGAGAGAGAGAGAGAGAGAGAGAGAGAGAGAGAGTATGTAAATGGTTTTGTTTTGTAGCCAAAATACCACAACTTGCGAACTAAATTGTAGCCATATTCAATTACTAGGCACACTTAATGTGCCTGTCAGAAATATCACTTTTACACAGCATGTAGACACAACAGCGAAACTTCATTGGTATTGCATAAAGTTGATGACATATTATTGGTCCTGTACACAAAAAATGGGAACGTTGTTTTATGTGTCACGGAGAATCACATGCCATGTATTTCACACAATCAATAAATTTCTAAATGTTTGCTGTCAAATGATTTCGATTAGTTACCTATTACCAAGAGTCTTTCCATCAGATAATATATTTTGTACTTAAATAACCATCTATGGATGTTTCAAATCTAGAAGCTCGTATTGTTGCGTCCCTTGAGGCTAATGCAGAAATAATCTCCCTTATCTGTATCCCTTGATAATTAATTTTACAGCTATAATAATTGTCTTCACTCGGTTGACGAAGATAAACTGCAGAGAATATTCTTAACCTTGTGAAATGCTGCGTTTGCTTAGACTAGTCTAAATTTATTGACAATAATCAGACACGATAAGAAACATATACTATTAATGGCCTTGTGATTTCTGAGGAAAATACAAAGAATACCATTGACGAACAGAAAAAGCAACAAGGAAGTCCTCATTCATTCATTAATTCACTCAGTAGCATGAACCTCGCTACCATTACAACCTTCCCGAAAACCCCTCGATCACAAGCAAGATGTCCCGCGTCCGATACACCCATCTGGAGATCATCCGCCACATCCTGCACCCATCTTCTCTTTGGTCTTCCTCTCTTCCCAGGCATATACCCCTCCATTATTAATCTCTCCAAACTTTCATGACATTCCAAGTGACCAAAATATTTTAATATTCTTGATTTATCGTCTTTAATAGCCAACCTTCTTCCATATTCAGCTCTTAAAGTATGGATGCATTTGTCCTTTTCTTTATCCAAGATATCCTTAGAACCCGTCTATATCATTTATATTCAAAAGCATTTATGCGCTGTTCAGCTTGTTTAGTAAGTGTCAATGTCTCACAGGCGAATGTTGCAATGGGAAAGATGCGTGCTCTCAAAAATAAAATTTTTGTAGTTCTATTTGTCCCACTCCACAATTTATTCAGTTGTTTTAGTCTTTGAAGATTAATAGATGTTTGTCTTTTAAATTATTTCCTCGTGTCACCATTGTTGGTTATCACTTACCCAAGATATTCGACATTTTCTACCACCTCCAATTTTTCCTCACTAACATATACTTCTTTCTCCATAGTAGTTTTATCTGTATGCATTATCTTTGTTTTTGCTATGTAAAGATATAAGTTGTGATTTTTTTCACTATTAAATTGGGTTGAGATTATTAGATTTTTTATACCATTATGTGTTGTGGATAGCAATACTGTATGATTAGTATATCGAATCATGACCGCCGATTTTAGGAAATTATATTGCTCCCTGATTATATCATCTCTGACATTTTTCATTCTATTTTCGGCGTACATGTTAAACAAATAGGGGGACAGCACACTGCCCTGGCAGAATCCTTGATGTCAAACCAATCTAATGTCTCGCCATCTATTCTAACTGCTGCTTGTTGGCCTAGATAGAGCATTTGTATGAGTTGTACTACATGTGACGGAAAGCCCATTTCCCATTGATTTCCCAAATTTCTGATGTTGTACACAGTCAAGTGCCTTTGAATAATCCACAAAACACGAGGACAGGTTTACATTAAATTCTCTGCACTTCTCTATTATTAAGCACATGTTGAGTATATGTGATCTCTTGTTCCTCTTCTGTGTCTACATCCAGCTTGAACCACGTTAATTTCTTCTTCCATTTTCTTACGAAGTCTTCCCATTTGATTTTAGTAGAATTTTACTTGCATGACTGATCAGGGCAACAGTTCTATAGTTGGTGCATAATTTCAGGTTGCCCTTTTTTGGTATTACAATGAAGATAGTTCTCTTCCAATCTTTTGACCATATACCATATTTCCATTTTTTTTTTTACATAATGCGTGATAGATGTATATGCTTTCTTCTCCTCCCGCTTTAATTAGTTCAGATGGTATCTCATCACATCCTGGTGATTTACCATTCTTCAGGTTCTTTATTGCCCATGCAATTTCAGCTAATGAGGGTTCATGTTCTGTCTCTGCTGTCATTGGTTCATGTATTTCATTCATATCCTCACTGTCATCCATTGAGTTCAAAACACAAATATATGACAAAACAACACAATTGCTTCTTTCTTATGGTTATGTATAAAATTCTACTTTCATTAGCATCTTACAAACACTTTTTTTTTGTTACTCTGACCATTCACAACATTCGCAACATTCGTCTCAGAAACCACACATCCGTTGCTTCCATTCTCTTCCTAGTAAGTCACTCATATTCCACTTCCAATACACAATGAAAATCTTCAAATTCAACCCTGGAATAGAACTGTCGTGAGACAATGTTTGAGGTCGCTATTCTATCTTCTCAACTACGAGCTCTCTGCGGTGACTTAGTTTAAAATATCCATTCCCCCCAACCCCATTACCACAACAATTCCCCCATACCATTACCAGAACGATTCACCCATACTACGACCACAACAATTCTCCCACCCTCTTCCCCCCACACCATTACCACAACACTTTCACCACATCATTACCATAACAATTTCCCCTCAGCATTACCACAACAATACTTCTTCATCATTACCTCAATAATCCCCCACCCCACACTGTTGCCACGACAACCCCCCCCCCCCCACCCCAACACACACACACATTCACACACACACACACAGACACCATTACCACAACAATTCTCCCCGCACCATTATCACAACAATTCTTCCACATCATTGCCACAATAATCCCCCCACATACCATTATCACAATTCCTCCACACGATTACCACTACAATTCTCCACACATCATCACCACAACAATTCCCCCAAACCATTACCACAATAATTCTTCCTCATAATTACCACAAAAATTCCCCACACCCACACCATTAGCACGACAACCCCCCCTCCCCCCCCCCACACACACACACACCATTACCACAACAATTTCCCCACATCATTACCACAACAATTCTCCAACATCCTTACCACTACAATTCTTCCACACCATTACCACAACAATCACCCCCCCCCCACACACACACACACACCATTGCCATAACAATTCCCCCCCCCACACACACACACACACCATCACTACACACATTCTCTCCACACTATTACCACAATAATTCTCCCTAATAATTACCACAAAAATCCCCAACGCCATTACCACAACAATCCCCAACACCATTACCACAACAATCCCCAACACCATTACCACAACAGTCCCCCCCCCCCCCCCCAACAAAATTACCACAACAATTCCCACCCCGACACCATTACCTCAACAGAGACCACAGCCACCATTGTAGTCATAACAACACGTCACAACCACAAATTGAATCAGCCTTCCGCCTCTCAAGACCGCTGAAGTCAAAGATGTTCATTGTTTAGAATTGGAGGCACGGGGGGAAATAACAAGAAGATAAACTAATCAAGATGATCCCCTAGAGCCACGTTTTCTTTCTTGTCATTTGTGGTGTCGGGAGATAAAAATGGCGATTGTACCGGATATAGCCGCAAGGTGAAGGTTACTGACGCCTTGAAGCTCACAAGCTCCTATTACTTTGATTCTCCTGTTGGCTCCGTGCTAAGGAGAATGTAATCTGGGTGTTTTTGATCAGACGGACTTCAGGAAGCTCAGTTGCACCTAAAGCTTTTTTGTAGTAAATGGTGTCTTTACTAAGATGTTTAATCTACCGATCAGAAGAGATTATATAAAGAGAAAAGGTATTGCTATCAAGACGTGAGACTTGCGGATACGACGTTTTGATTGCCGTCAAGGTGTTTAAAAGGCAATGTGAAAAAACTGTTTTAGTAAATGGTATCTTTACTAAGATGTTAATCTACCATCAGAAGAGATTATAAAGAGGAAAGGTATATATATATTTATTTATTTATATATATTCATAGACGCTTTACATTGTGACAAAACATGTTAGTGATATCACTTGGCATTTATTGTCTTCATAATTTTTAAAATTTAACATTTTCCTTGACAATTTTAGTGGTTTTTTTGACGACTGCACAAAAATTACATCTTAATTTCAAAAATACTCTACACATAATGTAAGTAATCCAATGAAGAATAAATGTACAAAATTTCATTATAATCTAACAAACAGTTTTTGAGAAACAATTTACCAAGGTTTAAAAAAAATAATCTGGCAAAAAGAGAAAACTGGGGGAAATGGAATTATTCTCAAGTTTTATCATACTAATAAAGTTATCTTTCCTTATCTAGTGCTTTAACAAGTTATTTTACACAGAAAAAAAAGAACAGTTTCTAACAGTACATAACAATTAGAACAATACTGTTACATATGCAGGTCCTCCCTCCAGGGTATGCAGCTTCATTTGTTTCTTCAGTTTGGCAGCTCGTACGCAGTTGCGTCTCTTAGTTTGAGAGAAAACAGTGTACTCCAGATCTTCTAGCTCTGAATACAATTTATTCGCTTTGTTGTGAAATTTTTTGTGATGAAGACCTTGCAGGATCATATTTTCTCAAAAATTATTGAATGTGGTTGTACCCATTCCACAAACTAATGCTGAATAAACAGACTGGCTGTTGATGGCAGTTTGCAGAGAACAATCATAAAGGGGTAAATGCCCGGAAAGAGGTCGCTTTAAAGAAAACTAAAGAGGAATTGTTGTGGTAATGGTGTGGGGAGTTGTTGTGGTAATTGCTGGGGGAGAATTTGTGTGGTAATGATATGGTGGAATTGTTGTGGTAATGGTGTGGGAGGCGGGGGTGGGGTGGGGGGGGGAATTGTGGTAATAGTGTGTGGAGAATTCTTGTGGTGATGGTGTGCGGTTGGGGGGGGGGGGGTTGTTGTGCTAATGGTAAGTGTGCGTGTGTGTGTGTGTGGGGGGGGGGGGATTATTGTAGTAATGACGTGGAATAATTGTTGTGGTAAGGATGTTGGGGAATGTTTGTGGTAATGGTGGGGAGGAATTGTTGTAGTAATGGTGTGTGTGTGTGTGGGGGGGGGGGGATTATTGTAGTAATGACGTGGAATAATTGTTGTGGTAAGGATGTTGGGGAATGTTTGTGGTAATGGTGGGGAGGAATTGTTGTAGTAATGGTGTGTGTGTGTGTGTGTGTGTGTGTGTGTTGGGGGGGGGGGGGGTTGTTGTGGTAATGGTGTTGGGGGGGGGGGGTTATTGAGGTAATGATGAGGAATAATTGTTGTGGTAATGGTTTGGGGGAAATTGTTGTGGTAATGGTGTGGGGAGAATTGTAGTGGTAATCGTGTGGAGGAATTGCTGTGTTAATTGTGTGAGTGTGTGTGGGGGGGGGGGGGGGATTATTGTGGTAATGATGTGGAAGAATTGTTCTGGTAAGGATGTTGGAGAATTGTTGTAGTAATGATGTGGGGAGAATTGTTGTGTTAATGGTGTTATCAGTTATCAATTATCAGTTGGGGTATCTTCATTGCACTCCGGACATGTCCATGGGTGCTCAGATCCTCCCCCCAGCATATGCACCAGCGTCCGGTGGCTAATAGTGCCAGTTCTGTGTTGGTTGACGAGGCACTTCGTTTTCCCGATGTACTTCTCACGTCTGGCAGTGCCAATTCTTACACCCAAGTCTTTCATCCTGGACAGCGATGTGGAATCACTGACGTCAAAGTCCTCTGTTCTCGCCATATCTTTGAGGACGTTAATAACATCGGCACGATCCATGGGCTGGCCATCTACAGGGGATGCAGAGCCAGCCATTTTATCAGCTCGTTCATTTCCCTCGACTCCCGCATGTCCCGGGACGAAGATGAAGGTGTCTTTACGGACAACAGACTTCCGCAGAGACTCAGTCCACTGTCTACGTACAGATCCAGCTGCGACCTTCTGAATCATGCTCATTGAATCACTTAGTACACACACGTTGGAATAATGCTGTGATTCCAGCCATATGAAAGCCTGTGTAACTGCCATCACCTCCATCGTCATGTTGCTCGTGGTCATAGAGTGGGCACCACTGGATTCTTGAACGGTTCGGCCCGCTGAACGGGCTGTAAATGCCCACGCACTTCTCTGCTGCTTTATAACAGATCCATCTGTATAGATGAGTACTTCGGGGCTATCTGAGTGTTCATAGATGAGCGCGTTAACCTCTGCATTGACAGCGGAAGGGTTCTGCTCTCTTCACCGTCTGTCGAGTGTGATAATGCAGGAGAAAGTGCACTTAAAAGCTGGAGGCACCGGCATCCATTCCTTGCCGGGGTTGATACTGGTAAGACTGCAGACCTGTCTGACGACATCTTCCGCCCGACCCATCCATGATTTGCCCCTCTTTAGCCTGTCACCCTTTTCTCTGAATATAGCGTCATGCAGAGAGTGCTGCTCATCTGCACTTATTTTTAAGTATGCACGAGCTCTCCAGATCTTGATCCTGTGTTCCATTGTCGGGAAGTCAAGGAGGTATCTCATTGCTACACAGCTGGTGTCTCTCGTGCCGCCCAAAATGATGCGCATGGCTTCGTTTTGTACCTTTTCAAGTCTTCCAATCTGTGTAGGGCTGACAGTGAGGATGGCCAGGGCATACTCGATGCGTGAAAGCACAAGTCCTTGGAACAGAAGTATTAGCAGTCTTTGCTCGATATTGGCAGTCGCCATGACTCTCATTGCTGACAATCCTTTTCGAGCTTTCGTTATGACACAATCGACATGATCTCTGAAGGACAGGCTACGATCAAGCCTCACGCCAAGATATGTCATTGATTGGGTTCTATTCAAAATACTCCCATCCATTCTTACTGCCGGCATGTCTGTTTTCACAATATGGTTGTTTAGGGAGAACCATGTAACCGATGCCTTTGCAGGGTTGACAAGGGCATCGGCATCAGCACACCATGAGGAAATTCGATCTAGTTCGCCCTGCACATCATTGGCAACCGCCTGTCTATCTCGACCCTGTCGATACACGAGGATGTCGTCAACGAATGACAGAGTCCTACCCCTCCCGTCCAACTGTTGTTCAGTGATCGGCACCGTATACACGTTGAATAGCATTGGTGACAGTGGTGAATCCTGCGGCAATCCTGGACATATCGTTATCGGCTCAGAAGACCAACTGCCGCATCTTAGCACCACCTTCCTTTGGAGCAGAACTGCAGCTATCCATCGTACAAGGTGAGGGTGCACTTTCAGTCTGAGGAGGGTTTGCATCAAGTGCTCGAAAGATACTCTGTTATATGCGTCCTCTAAGTCTATGGCGGCCGCACATGTCTCTTCTCTGACCTGAAATCCTTCATAAACATCTTGAGCAAAGACCACCGCATTCAGCCATGACTCTTTGTTGCGTCTGTATCCTCCGAGTGTGGGCGGGAAGCAGCTGAGTTGTTCCAAGTCACAAGCAAGTCTGTGTGCTACAATTTTCTCCAGTAACTTGCCAGCAGTGTTCTGCATCGTAATGATTCTGTAGCCACTTATCTTGGAATGGTCTTTGTTTGGTTTTGGCAGCGGCAGCAAGTAGCTGTGTAGCCATTCTTCTTTGATCTGACCCCTCTGGATACTGGTGATGAATTCTCTGGCCAGTTGTTCCATGGCATCCTCTTTTATCACCAGCATGTCACCATATCGGATGCCGTCTGGGCCTGGGACGGTGTTAGGTGATTTCTTGAGCATCGCACGCACTATCTCAGCTGTGATTATCCATTCTTCGTCTGTCCCGACCCCCTCACACAACTGAGAAAGTGTCGTTGTGGTCCTCTGTCTGGCGGGCTTGTCTTTCTGGTCAGTCTGTTCTATGTAGCGTGCAAGAAGGGCCTTACCTTTATCCGCATCCGACTTTTTCCATGTGAAGTCTGTGCCTTGAAAGTCTGGGATACCCCTACGTTGTGAAGCACTGTTCATGCTCTTATGGAGGCGCCCGAATGTCGTAAGAGATCGCTCGGAGCACACCTTCCTGCAGAACTCGTCCCATTTCTCGGCCTTGGCCTGTTTGGCGCAGGATTTGAATAAAGTCATCGTCCTATCGACCTCAGTCTTCAGGTTCGCTAACTCAACATATGGCATGTTAGCATTTCTGGCCTTTTGCCAGTCTTTGACAGCCTGCCTCTTTCCCAGCCATGCCTTCTCGACCTCTCCATTCCACCATGGTTGCTGCAACCATCTTTCTTGTCTCCTGCGGGAGGAAGTTAGTTTTCTTCTTCTGATCTTGCTTATGGCGTCTTGACCAGTGTTGTCGTACGGGAAGGCATTTGTCATGTTTCTTTGACTCATGGCCCCGTCTTTCTTGATCAGGATGACACAAGGGTAGTGGTCACTATTGTGGTATCCCAGTGTGCCCCACCTGCACCTTGGTGCGATAGTGGGTGATACCAGAGCCAGGTCAATGACGCTGTCAGAGTCACCTGGTCGAGTGGCTATTCTAGTGACCTTCTCACCATTCAGACAGATTAGGGCAGCAGATGCCAGGGCGTCCTCCAGATCTTCTCCCTGTCTATTGGTGATGCAATTCCCCCATTAACTGCCTCTGGCATCGAAGTCCCCACAGTAGATGATATGCCTTTCATCCATACTGAACAAACTCTGCCATTGTCGCACGTCGACCTTCCCATTTCTCGCATAAACGTTCACGATTACAAGCTGCACTGGCGTCATTATTCTTAATGTCTGCACTTGCAGGGCATCACTGTTCCAGGAAGACATATCGATCTCAGACACTAGTATGTTGTCGCGGACCAGAATGGCCTGTCCGAGGTGCCGCCTCTTAAAGAATCCCTGAAATCTCGCGACATTGACTGTTCCGTCGCCGAGCTGTGTTTCTTGTAAGACTACAATATCGTTTCCGTACAGTAGTTTTTCAAGAATGGGTCGGCGTTGACTAAATGATGCACAGTTCCAGTACAGTACTCGAACGTGTCCGATACCCAATCTGTCACATTTTAACCGCCTTCTGCGTGCGCCTGCCCTCTTCCCACGCTGTGTCCTTGTCGGTCGTCTGGTCGTCATGTTAGGCTTAACAATCGCCACCGGGCGCCGATGATACGCCGAAGGAAGTGCGGGCGCGATTGCACGAACTCCGTTGCACGATCCGAACTCCATTTCACCATGAAAAACACACTTAATCCATAAACATTTCGTGGGGTGTGTGTGGGGGGGGGGGGAGTGGTAACAGTGTTGGGGGGGGGGGGGGTTCTTGAGGTAATGATGAGGAAGAATTGTTGTGGTAATCAATCAATCATGTGACATGCCGGAAAGCGTGGGCGGTCATGACTCGCCATTTCACTCGATCACCAGTGTCGTGGATCAGCGCAGTGTTCCTGTCTCGTCCATGCCATGTGGCTAAGCCATCCAGGTATTTTCCTCTCGGTCTTCCTCTTGGTCTGTTCCCTTCGATCTTGCCAGTTGTCACCAAGTTCTCCAGTCCATTTCTTCTCATAACATGTCCAAAAAATTTTGACTGTCTACGTCTAATTTCTCTAATCAGTTTACGATGTTCATTTGTCTCCTGTAGTACTTGGTCATTGGTTTTTCTGTCTGTCCATGGTATTCTTTGCATTTTCCTCAGAAACCACATTTCTGCAGCCATCAGATGCTTTTCAGCTTGACTGAAAAGTTTCACATCCACACAAAAGAACAGGCTCTATGTATCCCCTCAACACTCTTTTTCTCGTTTCAATTGACATCTTTTTATTGGTCAGAATGTTTTTCATCTTGCTAAAGGCTACTTTCGTCATGGCGATTCTTGTTCTAATCTCTTCAAGGTATCTCCTATCAGATGTTATGACTGTTCCAAGATAATTGTACCGATTCACTTGTTGAAGAATATTTCCATTTACTTGTGTATTACATTGTGGCACTTCTTTCTTCCTAGTGACGACCATAACCTGAGTCTTTTTACAATTTAATTCTAACCCCAGTTACTCACTGTGTACAACAACCGCATCTACTAATTGTTGCAGGTCCTGCGCATTGTCTGCAATTAATACTGTATCATCTGCATATCTAATGTTATTGATGTTTCGTCCTCCAATGCTGATTCCATTTATATCCTCTACATTTCTGAAAATATTTTCACTGTATAGGGAAAAAAGATCTGGAGACATCACACATCCCTGCCTAACACCTCTCTTAATTGGCTGATACTGTCCCACTTCATTATCAATCCTTATTGAAGCTTGTTGTTTCCAATATATGTTTTTTATAAGTCTGATGTCTTTCCCATCAATTTGTAGATCTGCAAGCATATCTACCATGTTGACATGTCTAACTCTATCAAAAGCCTTTGTATAGTCAATAAAGCAAAGATATATATCCTTGTTTACTTCTATAGCACGTTCAATAACTTTTCGCAGCATATACACAGCATTTACTGTACCCTTTCCTTCTACAAACCCGCATTGTTCTTCCCCTATTTCAGGTTGTATCTTCTTCCTCACTCTTTGCATGATAATTCTTAGCAAAATCTTTGTGATGTGCCTCATTATACTAATTGTTCTATGTTGATCACATTCCAAGGTTCCTGATTTCTTTGGGATAGCAATAAATACAGAATTACATAATTCAGGAGGTATATCTCCAGTACCATACAATGTGTTCAGCAGTCTGGTGACTTGCTCTAGTCCAAATTCTTCTGAAGTTTTAATCATTTCTGTTGTGATGTTATCTGCACCGGGGGCCTTGCCAGCTTTCATATGCTTAAGAACATTTCGAACCTCCATCTCCAAAATTGGCGGTCCTTCATTATTAAATCTAATATCATCATAAAGGTATTTCACATAATCTGTCCATACATGTAGGATCTGGTCTTTTTCTATTATGATTTTGCCATCTTTAGTTTTTAGACACCCTGTTGATGTACTTGTTCTTTTATTAGTAAGTTCCTGAATTCTTTTGTGCACTAATTTGGTATTTTGACTGTTGTGTTGGTTTTCAATTTCTAAGCACTTTTCCTCAAGCCATGCTTCTTTTGCCTCCTTACATAATATTCTGACTTGTCTGTGAATTTCTTCGCATTTGACAGAATTAATTTTTTTTGAGTCTTCTTGTTTCCATGAGGTGTAAAATTCCTTCAGTCATCCATTTCTTACGACCCACCTTTTTTAATTTTGGAATAGTTGTTTCTGCAGCCACATTGATTGAATTCTTCAACGTTTCCCATTGATCATCCATATCCTGGAATAGGATCTCTAGATCAGACAATATTTCAAATCTGTTCTGTACTTCTATGTTGAATTTGTTTTGTATTTCCTTGTCATTACTCAACGTACACAAATCATATTTAGTGTTTCCTGATACATACTTTACTTTCTTCAACTTTATCCTCAATGTTCCTGTGAGTAATCTGTGGTCACTATAACAATCATCACTGGGAACTGTTTTTGCTACTGTTAGCGCGTTTCTACATCTTCTGCTAATGAGAATGTAGTCAATCTGGTTTCTAATTCTGCTATCAGGACTCCTCCATGTCCATACTCTTCTAGGGTCTTGCTTAAACCAGGTGTTTCCTACAATCATTTCCTGTTATTTTGCCCACTCTACGAGTCTGTATCCTCTTTCATTTCTCTCTCCTACGCCATAGTTTCCTACCGTGTATCTATCCCCTTGATTTCCTACTTTTGCATTGAAGTCCCCTATTATGATGTTTATTTCTGAATTTTTACATTTCTTTAAGGCAGACTCTATGTCATTATAAAATTCTTCTATACTATCTTCACTGGATTCTCCTGTTGGGGCATATACTTGAATAATATTTATGCTAAAAGGTCTGCCACTTAATTTAACTAGTAGAACTCTGTCCGACACGGTCCAATATCCTTGAACAGATTTTGATGTTTTCCGGTCCAAAATTATTGCCACTCCCCTATGACGATCTTCACCTCCAGAATAAATAATCTTGAAATCTTCTTCTATCTTGATGCCTGCTCCTGTCCATCTAGTTTCGCACATACCTAAAATATTAATTTTTTCCCTTTCAATTTCTTGTTTTATGATCTCTAATTTTTCGTCGTCGTTTAACGTCCTAACGTTCCAAGTTGCTAATCTTAACGTCTCTGTCCTTGTCTTGTGATGATCAGTCTTTAAGCGAATCATGATGTACTAGGCACTTTTAAAGAGGTAGTTTGCCGTTGCTTTCCTCTATGGCAGTGACCTTACTGGTCGGAGACCGCAGCCATTGACTCAAGAAGAGCTCCTCTACCTGCCGTCGTGAAACTCGAGACCATGACCCACAAATATCTGTCGGCTGCCCTCAAAATTTCATCCACCACCTGCTTTCCGTGGCTTCTTTTCAAAACTTCCAATCAAAGAACACAAAATAACATCACATAATCAACAGGAAAACACTATTCACAGGAAATCCATAGGAAATCACACGAAATCCAAAGGAAAACACTAAATAACGTCCCTCCGAAAAATAACGCGTCATTTTGTCGCCATTGTACTAATTGTCAAGAATTAACCCACAGCTAAACCATAAACTTTAGTTAAGTGACGCCAAGTATAAAAGTGTGTTACCATTAAAACTTAGGAACAACTATACAACAGACAGCGACCCGGTAGGTCCATCAAGCTTGAGGCTGTAGGTCCACTCTCTGGATCCCCAAAGGTACAACATGATACAGCAGGTCAAAGACACGGCCTCTCGTCTCAAGGACAACAATGTCACCACTGTAGATCAATCTCTGCTTCCATAAGAGTTGCATAGATTACAGCTGGTGGACACGGCCGTGAAAGGATAGCTTCAACAGAAACAACTTCCGCTGTAGAACATTCTCTGGCTCCTTGTGATGCCAATTATACAGCTGGCTATAGAAGCGGCCTCCCTTCTTGATGACTTGCTACCGAATGGCCTCTTCGTGTCAGGTCCCGGAAGGACACACTACCGGAACCTGCTGAAGATCTCCGAGCATTACCTCACGACAGTGAAGGCAACTCAGCATTCCCCGAGTTTTATCTGAATGTGCGATTTACAACAGAAAAGATCTACGCACACTCAAAGAGTTGAGTGATGATTCTCGGAACCCGTGAAGTTCATGACAATCCCGATACATAACATCTCAAGGACCCAGAAGACGGTCCTAACTCTTTTTTTTTTTAAACTCGGAAATCCCCCCTCACCCGCTTTAAAATGTGGACTAGCCACCGAAACGGGGTGGGACAGAGTGTGTACTGTGTTGTCCCTCTGAGACCCACTTGCGTTTCGGGACAGGAGTATATACAACATTAAAATCCGAAGCTCCTCATCTGGTACAAGTAAGGTGTGTATGTCATTCCCTTCAGCTGGCAGTGCCACATTTTTGTAAAACAATTGGCACTCAATGGGTGATGTGGTCAATAGTGCACACTTCGCCTTTACTTTCCAGAACATTTCATGGTGCTTAGTTTCGGCTGAGTCAACCCTGGAGCAATAGAGGGGACTCAATTACATGATCTACGGGCTAACCATTAGCTATCGTGCGTGCTCTCGACGGCCTGTGCACTTGGTAAGCGAAATTTAAGGGGGGGGGGGGGGCTGCGTGGTCTTGAGGTATGGTGTCCGCCTCGAGTGCTGGAGGTCCCGGGTTCAAGCCCCGGTATGGGCCGGGATTATTTTCACGTGGACCTCTAGTAATAAAATGTCCTCTGGTATCTGGGTAGTGAGATCGGACGCCCGTGTGTATTGTTGCGCACGTAAAAAAATCCCTTGGCAGTTGGAAATCGAAAAAGAGTAGCCTAACGGCGCTGCCCGGGCAAAATTTCGAGTTAAAAATCTACCCAAAGTACTTAAGGATCCTCGCCGGAGCTACGGAGTTCGTGCACTGAGCTGAGTTTCTCCAGACTCAGGTTTGAGCTAGGAGGAGAACGGAGTACTTATGGGTCACACTCGTGTGCTGTGATGTTGATCCATCGACTAAAACTATTTAAAAAAAACTAACATTTAAGGGGAAACAAATACCACTTTTTCATGAAAACATAATATTCATTTTATTATTTGCAAGGGACATAACTAGCCAACGTTTTATCTACAGAAGTAATTAGTTGCATTAATTGTTAAATGTTTAATATAATGGCACCATGTATTCACAGTTACCACAATAATTTGACATCCTAAAGTTTTTAATACTTTTACTGCTAAAAATAATAAAATGTACTTGTTAATGCAATATATACAATGTTTCAACACTGCAAGCTCCGTGCACGATGTTAACGACTGTCCCCCCAATGGACGTCCTGATTTCTGGTTTCTCTTCACAACGTACAAATTATTAATCTACTGTCTGCAGAAAGAAAGAGGTAGACCAAGAAGGCGGTGGAGAGATAATACATGTACAGACCTACAAGCACTTGGAATCAACGACTGGCAAGAGAAGGTCCACCAGAGAGACGAATGGAGACGGATTGTATTTGCAGCAAAGAACCTCAATGGCTCGGAACGCTGAAGAAGAAGAAGATGATAGTATTGCCTTGATTGATCACTACACTTATGTTCAAGCATTCAGCGGAATTTTTTTTTTCCGCATATCCTATTTACATTGCTGTCAACAACAGCATTTTACCGCTGTTGTTGGTGTCTTTGCAAGATTACGCAGAGTATTTTGCATTGCTTACTGAGCGACAATCTCAGATACCCCTGTAAGTAACCAACGCAACCCGATTCCTTATCGAATCTCGCGCAGCTATGTCCCCACACGTGGATATACGGGATTACGGAGAAAATCGCTTACCTCTTCGCCAGGGAGACGGCTCTGCGGAATTGCTAGATATCTAAAAGAAAAACACCCCGACAAACAAAATTGATGGTCCTTCATTATCTCTGACCGGATCCGGAAACAAGCTCATTGGATTTAGGAGGCCTGGTGTTCCTTGCCAATGAGAAGTCCTGATCGTTTCGGGTCCACATCGATTGACGGACGTCAGTCGCGGCGATTGGGCAATCTTGAGCATAGCCTACGATAGGTGACGTTGTAATATTCTGTTATGATAATTTGGCTGTGTGTGCCGCGTGGTTACACACCCGCTTCACACGCCAGTGATCCGGGGCTTGTTTCCGGATCCGGTCAGAGATATGTACTACTGACGAGTTCAAACGAGGGCGAAACTCGAGTATAGTGCTTCCATATTGACGTGGATAGGCCTTAGGTTCATACCAGAATACGATCAGCGTTGCCAGTAGTGGGTTGTGCTCAATATTTAAATTTCAAATCCCGAAATAACCAAATAAATCAATTTGATTATTGCTCATTGGATTTAAGAGGCCTGGTGTTCCTTGCCAGTGAGAAGCCCTGATCGTTTCGGGTCCACATCGATTGACGGACGTCAGTCGCGGCGATTAGGCAATCTTGAACATAGCCTACGATGGGTGACGTTGTAATATTCTGTTATGATAATTTGGCTGTGTGTCCAACGTGTGCCGCGTGGTTACACACCCGCTTCACACGCCAGTTATCCGGGGCTTGTTTGCGGATCCGGTCAGAGATATGCACTACTGACGAGTTCAAACGAGGGCGAAACTCGAGTATAGTGCTTCCATATTGACGTGGATAGGTCTTAGGTTCATACCAGAATACGATCAGCGTTGCCAGTAGTGGGTTGTGCTCAAAATTTAAATTTCAAATCCCGGAATAACCAAAGAATTCTTTTTGTTGAGTCTTCTTGTTTCCGTGAGGTGTAAAATTTCTTCAGTCAACCATTTCTTCCGACCCACCTTCTTTAATTTTGGAATAGTTGTTTCTGCAGCCACATTGATTGAATTCTTCAACGTTTCCCATTGATCATCCACAACCTGGAATAGGATCTCTAGATCAGACAATATTTCAAATCTGTTCTGTACTTCTATGTTGAATTTGTTTTGTATTTCCTTGTCATTACTCAATGTTGTGGTAATGATGAGGTGAGCATTAAATGCTCGAGAAGAAAAGAAGATGAAAGCGGAAGGCCAAAGAGAAGATCTGTGCAAGATGTGGGAAATCATCTCCAGATGGGTGTATCGTACGCGGGACATCTTGCTTATAACTTATAACCGAGAAGTTTTCCGGAAGGTTTTTATGGTAGTGAAGTTTTACAAAGGACATGCTATTGACTGAATAAATAAGAATGAGACAAAACTAGAACATCATATACAACTACAAGAAAGACACAAACACAATTTTTGTCATGTAATAAGAAGGGGGAATTGGAAAACATGACAACTGGAAAGATAAGTGGGAAAAGGGGCAGACAGACCGAGAGAAATGATTCTGGATGGACTGAGACAGTGGCACGAAGGAATATCATCTCATCTCATCATTTTCCTCTTGTACCTTGAGGTGTCGAGGTAAAGTATAAACAGCGGGAGAGTGCCCGCTTACGGGCTTCATGTGTCGATAGTCACATGAACTGTGCTATTTCCTCTTTCCATCATTTACGTGGTCGGTCTCTTCCTCTGCTTCCATCCTGTCTGTACATAATTGCTTGTTGTGGTATACTGTTAGTTGGTAACCTACTTGCATGGCCAAACCATTTGACTTGCTGCCTTCTAATAAAATCTAGCGCTGCTATAACCCCCACTTTAGTCCTGATTTCTTCATTTCTGATCTTATCTCTTCTTGATACATTTAGTATTCTTCTCAGGAATCCCATTTCTGTTGTTATGATTTTTCTTTTCTCTTTTTCTGTCATTGTCCAGGTTTGGCATTGGTACCATAGAGTTGGTAGGAAGATTGTGTTGTAAAGTGCTTTCTTAGTAGTTGTTTATACATGTTTGTTCTTTAGTATTGGTGCCATTTGTCCAATGTGTTGATTTGCCTTATTGCATATATTTTCTATCTCGTCTTCTGATTTTCCATTTAGTAATTTTATACTTCCTAGGTACTTGAAACTCTTTACTTGTTTCAGGGGGTGTTCGTTTAGGTGAATTATTTGTTGTTGTTTTTTTCCTATAGTTATAGCCATTACCTCTGTTTTACCTGTGCTAATTTTCATGTTATGTTCCCTCCACATTTCGTTGAGGCTATTCATGTGGTCTTGTAATTCAGCTTCTGATTTTGCTATTAGTGCTTGGTCGTCCGCAAACAGGAGTTCTCTAATGGTGTAATTTGAAGATGGTTCTTCTTCTGTGTTCTCGTCATGCGGTGTTCTTGTGGTCTCCGTTTGGCTGGTTTCTTTACATATGTTGTCTATATAGGTTATGAACAAGAGAAGGGACAGGACACAACCGTGTCGTACTCCGGATCTTATGGTGACGGGTTCCGAGTGTCCTCCAGTTGCTCTCAGTATGCATTCACTGTTGTTGTATAAGCTTCTACATAGGTTTGTTCGATGTGAGAAAAGTGAAAATTAGTAGTCTGCCGATGACCCGCAGACTACATAAGTGACCTCGACCTCCACATAGTCTAGACCGGGAAACCATGACCGCGGGGCTAAGGCTCGCCATAGTCAACGGACTCCATATGGGCAGATTGTTTACCTAAACCTGCGACTGGCCTAGTAAGCCGGCAGAGGATCTTCGTACTGTTCATAGAAAAACTAAGAAGGAATATCATCAATAGAGTTAATCCAAAACACCAAGTACCGAGATCTGTGGAGAAACATGAACACCTACGCCAGTCTATGGAGCACAAGCTGATGATGATAATGACGATTATATTATTGGAAATAAGATATGCACACGACAGGACAGTGGACAGACTAGTCCAAGTCCAAGCGTGTAGAGTGAAAGATCCAGCAGTGCAGCTGATGTTGTATAGGAGGACATACAGTAAGGAAGCCTTAGAATAGTATCACTTGAATGAACTTTGTGTGGAATTCACAGAACAAACGAACAAGAGGAAGACCCAAAAATACTCGATGATGAGAAGTAGAAACAGAAATGAATACTATAGGATGTATATGAAGGACCTGCATGGGATGATGAAGGACCTGCGTGGGATGATGAAGGACCTGCGTGGGATGATGAAGGACCTGCGTGGGATGTCTCAGGATATAAAGGCTTGGGGTGATTTGTTGGAGGGTGTAAGCCCGAACGACGGATGAAGCATGAAAAAGTGCAGCGACATTTCTTGTCCCGCTTCTCCCCCATCGTTATTTACGTAAGGAAAGAGATAAAATTCCACAACCTGCGCAAACGGTGCTTCCCTTAATACAATTTTAGACTACAGACTCGGCTGGCGAATAGATCAAATACGCGTCTAGGCACATTTCAAGAGTTCAAAGACTGACGTTCAACTACGCAGGACTAGTATTTATTTGTGTTTGTTTATTTTCTTTAGCCTGATCTGTGGCGTAGGAGCTACGGACGCAGTCGCAATCCCGCTGCGGGCGATTTGGAAGCAGACCGTTGGTTTCAAACAGGTATGAGTGCCGGCCGCTCAAAAAGCAATGATAAAATACTGAAAGTAAACTTGCCAAGAAATCACAAACAATCAAAATATGCTGGGGTTGACTGCGACTTCCTGTAAAGCAGTGGTTTTCAACCTTTTTTGGCCCATGCCTCCATTTACCATATGTTCAGAACGTCATTCCCCCCTTTCGAATTTCCTCCCTATAACCCCCCCCCCCCCCCCCATCCTTACATAGTATACATAAAAATAAAAGCTAAATTTAATAACACATACTAGAACAAGTCTAAATATCTACATAAAATGTCATTTGCGGGTCTACTTTCGCTATAAAACGAATTTCATGAGGGCGAGAAGTACAGAACCGTAACATTTAGAGGGGAAAACAATATCAAGTAACTATTTTGTATTAATGCGATCTTGAAATAATCTTAATTCTTCCCCCCCCCCACTCCTAGAAACCCTAAAATTCCCCCCGGGGGGGGGGGGGGAGGAATTCCCCACCGGTTGAGAACCACTGCTGTAAAGGATATGCAACTAACTTATTACTTTCTTTATGTATTTGCTTATTTGCTTTCTGTTTTCGTTTACTTTCTTTATGTTTATGTTTCTTTTCTTTATGTTTTCGTGTACTTTCTTCATGTTGTTGTGTACTTCCGTTATGTGTTCGTTTACTTTCTTTATGTTTTCGTGTCCTTTCTCTATGTCGCCATGTATTTCCTGTATGTTTTTATTTACTTTCTGTATCTTTTCGTTTCCTTTCTTTTTGTTTTCGTTTACTTTCTTTACAATTTCGTTTACCTTTTTTATATTTTCTTCAAGGCTTTTGTTAGTCACAGCTGTGTATTTTCTTAGTGTTCAATATGGAGTTAATTTCCCTATAATATGTTAAGAAGTATCGGTTGTGTATGAGTTTAGAAGCACTTATGTTTTCTCATACCGTGGATTTAGAAATAAAAGCAAATATATATATATATATATATATATATATATATATATATATATATATATATATATATATATATATATATATATATATATATATATATATATATATATATATTGCCCAGGCGTTGTGATGGAATATTGGCCACATTAGAACTCACATACTTTGGTCTGTCAAGACTGCAAGGTGCCACTCATATATATATTTATATGTGTGTGTGTGCGCACACACACACACACACACACACACACACACACACACACACACAAGCGCGCACTCGTGCACTCACGCACACACATACAAAACATTTACGTCCCACAAATAAGCGACATTAAAATTTGATATAACACTATTTACTCTTCAAAACATCAAAATCAATACAGCTGCGTAATCTATTTCGGCCCTTAAAAACTGCTAGTTACATCCAGGTCGCAAGTGACGGACAGAATAAACACAGACGACGACCCTGTAGAAAATGGCCGGGAGATCTGCATTGATCAACTGTGGCGCAATGTGCCACCCAGACATGTCAAAAGTGACCGTAATTTAAGAGTCCTTCTTGTCAATACTTTGACGTCAGCATTCCATATGACGTCCGCGGATGAGAGATCCATATGAAAATGGCGATGACGTTAAAGAAATAACACCGATAAAATTGTTGCAGATGGCGTCTTTCGTTCGTTGCAGCTGACTTAACGTGTAGCTGTATAAATTATATGATTGCATTTTCGTCTGATTGTCTCTGTACATATCTATCTGTCTGTCTATTTATCTAGCTTTTTACCTACCTATAAAAAGCACCCACCCACTCACCCACCTGACTATCCATCCATGCATCCATGCATAAGTTCACCCTTGCATTTATTTATCCCTGCATTCATTCATCCCTCCATTCATTCATCCAACCCTCTGTCCCGTCTTCCCTCCAACCATCGATGCCTATACCTACCGACCTATTTGACCGTCTGTGTGTCTATCTATCTGACTGTCTCATTCATTCATTCATTCATTCATTCATTCATTCATTCATTCATTCATTCATCCATTCAGTAGCATGTCCCTTGCAGTACTTCGCTCCCACAACAACCTTCCGGAAAACTTCGTGGTCATAAGCAAGATGTCACGCGTCCGCTACACCCATCGGAGATCATCTGCTATATCCTGCACTCATCTTGTCTTTGGCCCCCGTCTTCTTCTCCTCCCAGGCATATACCCCTCCATTATTGTTATCTCCAAACAGTCAAAGTGTCTAAGATAGTACATTTTTTTACCGTCTTTAGTAACCAACCTTCTTCAATATTTAGCTCGTGTTGTATGAATGCATTTGTTCTTTTCTGTATCAAAGATATTTTTAGAATCCTTCTATAACAGTTATGGTTGAAGGCATTTATGCGCTGTTCAGCTTGTTCAGTAAGTATCCATGTCTAACAGGTGTATGTTGCAATGGGAAAGATGCATACTCTTAAAAACTAAAATGTGTATAGTTCTAATTGTCACACTCCACAATTTATTCAGTTGTTTTAGTTTCTGAAGAGCAATTGATAGATGTTCGTCTTTTAATTTCCTTCATTGTGTCACCATTGTTGGTAATTAATGACCCAAGATATTCGAAACTTTCCACAACTTCCAATTTTTCCTCATTAACATATATTTCTTTCTCCATATTAGTTTTATCTATATGCTATGTTTATGCTGTGTTAAGAGATAAGTTGTGATTTTCACTATTCGTTTAGGTTTAGGTTATTTGTTTTTCTATACCATTCTCTTCTGGCCGTCTGCATGTCTATATATCTATCGGTCTGCTAAGCTACCTACATACCTACATGTCTGTCTATCTGTCTGTCTGCATCGGAGTTCGTCTGCTTCTTCTTCTTTCGTTCGCTAATTCGTCTGGTAACACACACAGACAAGCACGCGCACACGCACAACCTTCACAACTCACAAATCAACCTTTTTTTAAAAATACTGTAACACCATTTACTCTAAAAACACAAAACATCAAAATCAATATTCCTGCATACTCAATTTTTCCCTTAACACTGCTAGCTACATCCAGGTCACAAGTGACGAACAGAACACAGGCGACAGCCCTGTAGAAAGTGGCCGGTAGACCTGCATTCATCAACTGTGGCGCCGAGTGCCACCCAGACATGTCAAAAGCAACCGTAATGTAAGAGCCCATCTTGTCAATACTCTGACGTCAGCATTCCACGTGACCTCAGTGGATGTGAGATCCTTATGTAAAAGGCGGTGGGGTTAGAGAAATAACACCGGTTTAAATCTTTGAAGACGGCATCTTTCGTTCGTCGTAGCTGCGTTATTTCTGTAGATTCTTGTTAATTGTATAATTATATGATTGCATTTCTGGTTGTCTGTCTATGTATATATCTATTTGTCTATCTATCTATCCATCTATCCATCTATCCATCCATTCATCCGTCCGTCCGTCCGTCCGTCCGTCCGTCTGTCTGTCTGTCTGTCTATATGTGTGTGTGCATGTGTATGTGTGTGTGTGTGTGTGTGAGAGAGAGAGAGAGAGAGAGAGAGAGAGAGAGAGAGAGAGAACGAACGAACGAACGAACTTTATTTTCAAAGGGTTAAGAATTGGGCACGCAGGCCCGTCTAACATTTTGCCCTTCTATCACTCTCTTTCATACATTATTTCATTCACACATCATTCAAGGCTAACAAAGAACAAAGAGAGAGAGAGAGAGAGAGAGAGAGAGAGAGAGAGAGAGAGAGAGAGAGAGAGAGAGAGAGTTAACCGGCAATTCGTCCCGGCTTACATCTCCCAGACATGACAATAATGGACACATAAATACAAGAACTTCACAAATCCCCGTAAGAATGGAGATAGATTCGATCACTGCAGCCCTTAGATGGCTGTCTAAGCCCATATAACCAGGATATATTAGTCCACACAACACTTCAGCTGTGCTTTAGAATGCCCACCGTTCTAGCTCGCTAATGGTAAACACATTATGGATGATTCGAATCTTGAAGACCTCAAGTGGTTCTGTTGTCCACGTCATATATAACTTTGGAGGAATTAGAGATTTAACATTTTTTCTTCTAGCGAAGACATTTAGAGGATGTTTATGGTGAAGGTCGGCGCCATGGCGAAGAGTTTGCGGACGCAATTCGTAATCCCGCATAGCGCTTTCGAAACACAGCTGCGGACAGTTTAGCAGCAGACCGCCTTGCTTTGGTTTGCATACAATGGTGTGAGTGCCGATCGTTCAGAAAGCAATAGCAAACTACTGAACGTAAACTTGCCATGAAATCACAAACAGCCAAAAATTGCTGGGGTTGACTGCGACGTCCTGTAAGGGATGTACAAGAAACTAACCTAGGTTGAATATGAAAGATGTTGCATGGAACTTATTGTTGATGGTATTGATGTTATATAATCATCATCATGTGCCGCCGATAAGCGTGGACGGTCAGGGTTCGCCACCTCTCACATTCACCAGTCGTGGATCAGGTCTGTGGTCTTGTCCTGGTTAAGCCGCATGGCCAAACCACCAGGTATTTATATATCTCTGTCGTCGCCTGGCTATTTCCCCCAATGCTGAGCACAGGTTCATACATAACCATCTTCATGTCTGTCGTAGTTTGCAGTTACTACGGACTTTATCCAACAGGATCGCATATTAAAAACATGGATATATTTCCCAAGGAATGCCCTTCCTGAAGATTAGAGTGACAAGACACACTCAGGACTCCAACGAAAGACCAGCTGGACATATAATCAGACTACTGCTGGTACCATTAGTATCGGGACTCTTCGCTGGCTGTTGAAGATGAGGACAGGACACTATGGAAATGTCCAGAGTGCTGTGATGTTGGTTCTCGATTCAATCCAACTCAACTCAGTTCAACTCAATTCATACAACTTAACTAAACTCATTAGTTGCAACTCATTAGTTGCGGAATGTTCAGATGTGGAACTGACCGCGCATGAGTATGTTCGGAGTGCTGTATGCTGTCATATGTCTTATACTTCTCCTCTTCTTCGTCTACTCCTCCGCCACTTCCTCCTCCTTTTTCTAGTTTTCTAATTGTTTTTACTAATATTAATCATAATACTTCGACTCTCCTTCTATCAGGACTAACCATAATACCACCACCAATACTGCTGCTACTATAACTACATTACAGGAACGCAGAAGTGTTTCCAAAGCACCAGGGCTGGGTTCTATACTGGCCAAGACCTATTGATGCGTCCTCGGCAACAGGTCCCTTTGGGGTCCTAGCTAAAGTCAGTAGGATCGCCGATTCCTCCGAAGTCGGAGAGTGTCTGCCTGTACGGCGAGGAACCACCAGTCTGCACCAATAAGCCAGACATGGGACAACGGATACTCACGCAAACCTCAGGTCCTGTATGACATCACACTGATGTTGGACAACAGGATGCCTTCATCCGACATACAGGACTTCACGCTGGACTTCACAGCCAGCGAACACAAGCAAGCAAGCAAGCAACTACATTGCAACTACTATTACTACTAATATTTATCATCCAGTGCCTTGCCGGCTGGCGTGGGCGATCATGCCTCTCCACAAATTGTGATCTCCGACAGCATGGATCAGTTCGTATGCTGACTACCTTCCATGCCACGACACAAGACTGTCAAGAATCTTCTCACGCTGTCTTCTTCTATCTCTCTTTCCGCAAATCTTTACGGTTGTTACATGTTCAAACCGTTGTCTTCTCATAACGTGGCCACAAAAACAAAACGATCACTGCCTCTTTCTGATGTTTGTAATAAGTTGTATTAGCACATCAGCTTGCATTGATACGTTTTGATTGCTCATTTTGGCTGTCCAAATTAATTAATTGGTAACTTACGGGGTATGTGAGACGGCCGCTCAGAAAGCAATGGCAAACTACTGAGAGTAATATTGCCAAGAAATCAACATACAGCTGAAAGATGCTGGTGTTGACAGCGATGTCCTGTAAAAGGATATGAAAAAAAAAATTAATTTTCAGCATTATTCTGTAAACTACATCTCACTGGCTTCCGGAGATTTTTTCGCCTGTTTTTCTCACTTTGAGGACAGTGACTTATTGCACATAACGTTCTTCATTTGATAGAATGCAGTTTCTGCGTGTCCTATTCTGTTTTTTTTTTTTTAATCTCAGTGATGCATCTTCCATCTGATGTTATCCACGTGCCTAGATGTTTGAATTTCTACAATTGTCCAAAAATAACGTCTTGTACTTTAATTCCACATTTAGGCGCAATCTGTTTCTCTGATATCGCCATGACTTGTGTCTTTCTATTATTCAAACTAAGGCCAATTGTTTTCACTTTCTACAACCACCGTATCTATTATTTCCTTAGATCCTTCTGTCTTGTTGCTATCAAGACGGTGTCATCAGCATAATGTAAGTTATTTATATTATGTCCAACAACCAGGATCCCTGATATATTTTCTGTAGATCTAATTATATATTCACCGTACAATGAGAACAAATCAGGAGACAATACACACCCTTGTCTGACGCCCTTCTTTATACACTGAAATGTTCCTACAATGTTGTTGATTTTTATGGCTGCTGTTTGCTGCCAATATATGTTTTTTTATTATTCGCAGATCTTTACCGTCAACGTTCATCATGTTTATTGATTTTATTATTTCGCCATGTTTCACATTGTCAAATATGATGATTAAGTATATTGATCAGAACATTCACATGAGGCATTGAAGTAATCTACAACTATTACTACTACTATTACAACTAATATTACTATTAATAGTGCTACTACTATTACAACTACTATTATTACTGCTATTAAAACTACTGTTACTACAACTATTATTACTACTATTACAACTACTAATACTACTACTATTACAACTATTATTTCTTCTGCTATTGCAACTATTATTACTAAAACTATTATTACTACTATTATAACTACTATTACTACTACTATTACTACTACTTTTACAACTACTATTGCAACTACTATTGCTACTACAATTACAACTACAATTACTACTACTTTTCGCATTTTTACTACTTTTATAACTACTATTACTATTACTACTACCACTATTAGTATTACTATTACTACTTCTAAACTACGGCTACCACTACTGCAACTACTACTACTGCAAATAACTACTATAGCCACGACAAATACTACTATCACTACTACTACACCACCAATACTGCTTGTATTACTACAACTACAACCAACACCACTACTACTGTTACTCTACTACTACTACTACTACTACTACTACTACTACTACTACTACTACTACTACTACTACTACTACTACTACTACTACTACTACTACTACTACACATACTACTACCACCACTACTTCTACTACTACAATCACCACCACCATCACCCACCACTGTCAAAACTGTCATCTACTGTCTGTATTACCTTGCAATGTAGGACAGCGTGGTCTTGAGCTTGAAGAATTAAGGCCCCCTGGCTAGTGCAGTTGCCACGAAATGTGCAGGTTGGTTTATCATTTTGCAACAGACAGAAATACATCCCCACTTTACCGAGGATTCGAACCCGGGTCTTCTGAAGGATAACCCGGCCTTCTAGCCACTCATCCAGCCTCTCCTCACTACCTCCACTACTAATAGTACCGGGTGTTTATAAAGTCTCACTACTCTTCGCAAGTAGAATGTTATAGACCTATGGATTGTGTCAGAAAGTCATATTACGAATAATCCCAACCGACTCGACCTGCTTTGAATGTAAATCAACATAAATAAGGTTATGATCACATTTAAAATAACATGTATTAATTATAGGCATTAATCACACAACACATGAATAAACACACTTAACCCTAGGACCACCTAATCACCGATAACCCGCTGAACCGTCTAGCCACTAATAACTTTTAATAACAGACTCCTAAACTTCTGCTAAAACCGGACCCTTTCTATTGCCATCACAAACGCTAACTAACACAACAACAACAACAACAACGACGACTTCCGTTCTCTGTCTTACACAGATCTACCGCACCATGCATGTGCCGAGCCGTGTGTAAACTAAACACGTACCGGGCCAGTAGCTAATGTTGTAATATGGGGCTGTGACATAGAACAAATTTGAAAAATGGTATATATGATGTCATCAAAAATGTACTAAACAGACCATCGTGAAGCAATATGCAGCGAATGGTTGTCATCTGTTAGAGTAAATCTTTGCACTTCAAACAGAATGGTGAGAAAAAGTTTTTTTTTGTTTTTTTTTGACAACGTTTTTCGCAAATCGCATAGTATCACATGGAATTTGGCCTGCTCGTTCTCCAGATCTAACTTCATGTGATTATTATCTATGGGGTTTCTTGAAAGGAAATGTTTACAAAAATAATGTACACACAAATGAGGAACTGAAAGAAGCAATCAGAATTATCATTCAAAAAATAACAACAGACACGTTGCAGAAGGTATTTGGCAATATAAGATGCGTACAGTCATGTCTTGAAGCCCGGTGTGGACATTTCCAACACCTGTTATAATGAATACTTCATTAGTACTTTCCAGCTTTCTCAAAACAGCATTACGCCATAGCAGTGACTATTGTAACCAATTTAATGAATGTTTAGCACATTTTAATGACGTCATGTACTTCATTTTTCAAATTTGTTTTACATACAAAGTGTAGTGAGACTTTACAAACACCCGGTATTTCCATCATTATTACTGCTACGTC
The DNA here is from genome assembly GCA_963921405.1 of Cepaea hortensis. Lineage (NCBI taxonomy): Eukaryota > Metazoa > Mollusca > Gastropoda > Stylommatophora > Helicidae > Cepaea > Cepaea hortensis. Next base: position 142,224,091 of record OY992879.1, on the reverse strand, counting down.
TTAATCTTGGTTGTCGGAAATAACCACATTCCCAAACACTCCATTTTTCTATTGCACTATCGTGATTCCAAGAGAAAGACCCAAGGAGCGAAATCTTCGAATTAGCTGTCAAACAACGCCGTCCTGTCGCTGTTAGGAAACCCTCGTCGGTCCACGATTTCAAACCAAATGACAGCCATTGTCACCACGAGTCTATTTTCGTAGCGGGTGCGGTTATAGAACATTGGTAAATAGACCATTATCTGGTGACGTGTGTGTGTGTGTCCTTGCGTTGTCAGTCAACAATGGCATGCTGTAACTGGAATGTCATTACCATCATCATTATCATGTAACAACTCCGTGGCGAAGTGATCAAGACATCTGCCTCGCGCTCCGAAGGTTGTGGGTTTGATTCCGGGCTACGTCTTCGGTTCACGGGTGCATTTTTCTCTTAGACTCCTGGGGGTCGTCGCTGGAGTTACGAAGTTCGTGTTTTGTGCGACGCTTTCTGCAGGGCGGAAGGGACGGAGCCATATGGAATAAAATCCGGGGCAATGAAATCGATCCTCGCGACTTTTAAGACTTTTTAACAATCATGTAACAAGTTACTTGCAGAGCGTTACTCTCCCTACAACCAGCAGTGAAGACTCTCGATTCTTCACCAGTTCCCTTGTCTCTGTATATGCCCACATCAGGGAGTCGAGGTAGCATAGTAGCTAGACGCTTGTTTACCCTCGGGATGGTCCTTCGTTTAATCCCCATTGGAGGATAATTCGAAATTATTAAAACGACCTAGGTTCCCAGGTCCCCCAAGTCTAAATGAGTGCTGAAGGTCCCGGGTTCAAGCCCCGGTGAGGGCCGGGATTTTTTTTACGTGGACTTCTAGTAAAAAAAATTTTCTCATGAGATCGGACGTCCGTGTGTATTGTTCAATCAATCAATCAATCATGTGCCATGCCGGAAAGCGTGGGCGGTCATGATTCGCCATTTCACTCATCCAGCCTCTCCTCACTACCTCCACTACTAATAGTACCGGATGTATTGTTGCGCACGTTAAAAATCCTTTGACAGCTGGAAATCGGAAAAGAGTAGCCTAGCGGCGCTGCCCGGGCTAACTTTCGACTTAAAAATCTACCCAAAGTATTTCAGGGTCCTCGTCAGTGCTACGGAGTTCGTGCACTGGGCTGAGATTCTCCGGACTCAGGCTGGAGTTAGGGGTAGAACGGAGCACTTATGGGTTACACCCGTGTGCTGTGATGTTGATCCATCGACTAAACTAAAGTAAACTAAAGTACTGCGGCAAATAATGCTTCACCAAAAGTCTTTGTCGGGAATGATTCATCAAACTCTGTGTCAACCTGCATCAAGCTGCTACGTGTGACCGGGCTTTCTGTGCCGTTCACTCATTCTCCCCGCCTTCACACTTGGTGCCAGTGAAGATACAGACAGCAACAGCTTTGTCATTCTTTCTTAACTTGCAAATCCTTAACAGGACGTAGCAGTCAACCCCATCATTTTCGCTGTTCGTGATTCCTGGGCAAATTGTACGTTCAGTAGTTTGCCATTGCTTTCTGAACGACCGGCTCCTATGTCTGAGCACCGCTGTGTTTCTAACCCGGGTATACGGGCTCACAAACCGCGTTCGCAAGAGCTTACCGCAGACAAGATCAGTAAATTCACTTGAGGCATTGAAGTCATCTACATACACCTTCTTCTTCTTGTGCCTTTCATCTTACTGTGGAAGCATAGACCCACAAGCAATTCATATCAAGTCCTAAGTAGACTTATCCGTAGTCGGTTTCATTAAGCAACTAAAGTTCTCTATAGGATGAGTTAGCTGGCCTCATTCCAACCTTCATTGGTCGTCTATTTCGACATGCATTCTAGGTTATAGTGCTAAATACTTTGCTTCCCAAATGGTCTCAGGTAACACAAGGAAGATCAATATTTAAGCCACTGTCTCTTGATGTACCTTTCAGGCGCAGACGTAGAGTCAGGTACTATAGCAGCCTGCAGAGACTGCCTCCACCTCCATTCTCATACTTGCTGTAGTGGTAACGCACGTGTCTCTGCGCTAACACCAAAGTTCCGTGGTTTAAGTCTAGCTAAACATCTGGGTTATAACCTCTCACCCCGCAGGAAAGAGTCAATGATGATCTCATTCTCTGCGGAGTTGTAGCTGATTCACACAACCACACTTTGGCAGTCAAAGATTACTATTCCAGTTTAGACCTCACTTTTCAGTTTCTGTTATTCTGATCAGCCACATCATCCATGGACAATGTGAATAAACTACAGTACACGCGAGGGACGAATGAACTAAAGCAGAACGTTCTTTGAAGCACAAGTCCAATGGTGGGGCCAACACGTATAAAGAATTGTTTTATTGCGATACTGAATGAATTATGCATAGTCATTTTATGCTCGATGTCCTATTAAAGTGAGCTACGATGATCGGAGACTGAAAGATAAAGGGTGTTATGTTTTTCTATATTCTTGCGAAAAGAGGGCTAATGGAAATAATACAAACTGATATGTCATATGCGAGTATTTTAGCCATGTTTAAAAACGGGACTCTCCTATTAAAGTTCCTTCCTTCTTTTGCCCTTTATTCCTCATTAGGGTTTAGGCTTTCAGTCAACTCACACCAGGCCGTCCTATCCGTCCAAATATCCAATAGCTCCGCTTATGTCCTCTCAACAGGAAATGTGTCTTAACAGATTCACTGCAAAACAAAAAGTAGGTTTGGACTCAACAACAATGGACTGCGGAAAATGGGAAATAGGAATGTGCCATGGTTATGACTACACAGTTGTTAATATGGTAGCGAAGTATTATATATATATATATTAAGCAATGTCATGGTTTGGTCGTGTAACTAGATTACCAACTAACATTATACCACAACAAGCAATAATGTACAGACCCAAATGGACGCAGAATAAGCGGCCGATCACGCAAAAGATGGACAGAGGGAATAGCAGAGTCCAAGGGAATAGCGATACATAAAGCACATAAACGGGCACTCTCCCGCTGTTTATACTTCACCTCAACACCGCAAGGTACAAGGGGACAAGATGAGATGAGATGAGACAACATTTCAGCCATATATAGCGTGTATTTTTAATGACTGTGCAGTGTTCGAAAATATTGCCGGTCCAAGATTTGAATTCACCCCCTGTAAAGTTCATGCAACATAATAGGTAAATACAAAATTTGGACAGGCAATATTTTCAAATACTGCTCAGATATTAAAAATACACCCTGCGTATAAGCCCATGACAGATGGGAGAAGTCGCTAAGTGTGATTAATTATTTCATGACACTTGATCACTTAATTCTCTTGTCCGTGTGTTTTAGCTCTCTCAGGAGTTACATTGCCCTGTGTGTTCCAGACGACAAGGTGTCAAGTCTACACTAGTCTCAGGTTTTCTCCATGTGTCCAGGATCGGCGTCTTTTCCTCACCTTTTTATACACTTGGATTTGTTTAGTTCTCGTCACTAGCTCTATATTGGTGATTTACTCATAACAGAAACCACGCGGAGGAGAAATGTCGAGGGCGGTATATCCAGAGGTAGACAGTGATAAGAGTGGATAGAAAACATCAAGAGGTAGGTAGTAAAACAAGTGGAAAGAAAACATTAAAATATAGACAGTGATACAAGTAGAAAGTAAACATTAATGGATAGACTACGAAACAAGTGGAAAGTAAACACGAAAAGGTAGACAGAGATGTTGTTTGTCAATAAAGAATGATGATGACCATTCATTTCATCCAGTGGGGTTAAAAGTATGGAGCCGTGGGTTCTAAGATGGCTGATACGGCCTATTTTGGCTCGAAATGTTCTTTGACAATGTGGGAAAAGAATGCTTGACGTTTATGGAGGAAGATCTCCTGCGCTGGTTTTTCTATCCAGCCTTTTCTTCACAGCTCTTGCAGTCCTGGCTGCTTCACAAGTGACTGCACCCTTATATAATGATGTACGCCACGAATTACGGTCTTCAACAGCAGTCTCCCAGGTGTCAAGATGAATTCCAAAAGCTTTAAGTAAGATTTTCAGAGTGTCTTTAAAGCGTTTCCTCTGGCCACCTTGGGAGCTTTTACCACGACGCAGCTCGCCGTAAAAAAAAATTTGTTTAGGGAGCCTGTGATCTGGCATACGAGTTAAGTGACCAGCCCAGCGAATCTGATTTTTCATTAGTAAAGTGTGGATACTGGGCATGGACGCTCTTTCTAGAATTTCAGTGTCGGGGATCTTCACTTGCCATTTAATCTTCAATAACTTCATAAGGCAGACTGTGTGGAAGTGGTTTAATTTCCTAGAGTGTCGCTGATAAACAGTCCAGGTTTCACAAGCATATAGCAGTGTGTAGACAGAAAACATCAAGAGATAGACAGCGATACAAGTGGATAGAAAAATCAAGTGGTAGACAGAGATGCAAGTGGAAAGTAAACATTAAAAATAAGACAGCCATACAAGTGGAAAGTAAACATCAAGAAGTAGGCAGCAATGCAAGTGGAAAGATAACATGAACAGCTAGACGAACAGTAATTTGTCAGTCTACAACCAAAGATAGACACATGAAGTGCTGGAGATCGGTGTAGCCAACCTTCTTTCTGGAGACGACACTTGAATGATGGGTGTGGATGCTGAACAATGAGTATAGAAATCGTGAAGATGCTGGAGGCATTGAGAATGTAGTGTTTGAGAGGAATGGTGGAAATATTGTAGACAGAGAATGTTGTAATGTGTGGATAGATAATGTTGAGAATATGGTGGACAGAGAAGAGTGTAGAAATATGGTGGACTAAAGAGAATATAGGTAAAATGATCCTCAGAGAAAAATATAGATATTGTGGTGGACATGGAAGAATTTGGGTAGTATGTTAGACAGAGAAGAATGCAGATAATATGATAGACAGGCAATAATGTAGACGCTATGGTGGACAGACAAGAATGTAGAAATATGGTGGACAGAGAAGATTGTAGATAATAAAGTGGACAGAGAAGATTGTAGATAATAAAGTGGACAGAGAAGATTGTAGATAATATGGTAGACAGAGAAGAATGTAGATAATATGGTGTACAGAGAATAAAGTAGATATTATGGTGGAGAGAGAATAATGTAGATGTTATGGTAGACAGAGAATCTTGATATCTGTGTGTATAGATAATGTTGAGAATATGGTGGGCAGAGAAGCATGTAGATAATATGGTGTACAGAGAAGAAAGTAGATAATAGGATGGAAAGAGAAGAATATAGATAATGTAATAGACAGGGAAGAATGCGGATAATGTGGTGGGTATATTACTCTTACCTTCCAAATCCACACCTAAGTATTTTAACTATCCTTTAGCAGTAATTTCTCATAATCGAGTGCCCTGCTCTGCTCAGCTGCAGAGTTGTCCACTTATCCTGGTGGGTACTCGGGCCACTGAACTGCGTTTGCCATGCCGCATGTTTGTTACACTATTGTAATGGGACCTCACACGCCTGACAACGCACATCTCCTATCGTAATTGTTGGCTTTATTGTTGTAGCAAGAAAAGGGGAATACTTAACTGTGATAGGTTGAGTGATCGTCATCACTATCTTCCACTTCTGCCGTCAAGCGTCGTGGGGAGGATTAATTTGCGCTCCAGCGCCCGATGGGCGGCACTGGATAGTGTCATTTCCGTGTGATTAAACAATTTCTTTGATGTCGTCAATCCATTGTCTTCTTGGACGTCCTCTTAGTCTCGTCACAGATGGTCTTTTATGTACAGCCAGTGATGGTAGTTGATGGTGTTGCATTCTAACGACTTGGCCAAACGACTTGATCTTCTGTCTTTCAATAAATGTGGCACAAGGTGTTGATCCCACTGTCTGTCTGATAACAGCATTTCTTACTCGGTCTCGGATTGTTAAGTTGGCAGCTCTCCTCAGGCATCTCATCTCGCTGGTGTTGATCTTGCGAAAGTGTGATTTGGATAAAATCCAAGTTTGAGATTGGTAGCATAGGATTGGTGTGAATATGCTGTGTTTTTTTTTTAATCGTTTTGTGGACATGAGTATGTTTGGATGTTTCAGTAAGGGTGATAATTGATATGCAAGTGCACTAGCTTTTTGACATCTGATTTCCATTTCTCTGTCCAATCTGCCATCTTCTGTGATCATACTTCCAAGGTATTTGAATTCTTTAACTTGTTTCACAGTTGTGCTATTTATATGTATACTAGTGGATCAGGAGATTTGCTAACTTGCATACTTCGGTTTTGGCTGTATTTATACTCATATTGTATCTTGCTGCATGTTGAACTCAGATTATTAATATGATTTTGCAGTCTACCCTAGTCGCTATTAAACAGGCACTGATCATCTGCAAATAGAAGTTCATTTATTTCCTGTGGATCAGTTTTTTTCATCTGAAGTAAAGAGTTCTAAATTTTCTGAGTCTGTTCTGTCAGGGCTTGCTTTTTTGGGTATTCTGTCCATGTAGAGCACACATCCCTGTCTCACTCCCAGTGATAACTGGAGGAAACATAACTGTGTAAGGCTGAATGATAACTGGAGAAAACAAAACTGTGTAAGGTGAGTGATAACTGGAGAAAACATACCTGTGTAAGGCTGAATGATAACTGGAGAAAACATAACTGTGTAAGGTGAGTGATAACTGGAGAAAACATAACTGTGTAAGGCTGAGTGATAACTGGAGAAAACATAACTGTAGCTAGAAATGGGGTAAGCATAACTGTGTAACGCTGAGTGATAACTGGGGAAAACATAACTGTGATAAGTTGAATGATAACTGGGGAAAACATAACTGTGTAAGGCTGAGTGATAACGGGAAAATATAGCTGTGTAAGGTTGAGTGATAACTGGGGAGGAATTATTGTCATTAAATATTTATTTTCTTCTTACCTCCCTTACCTTGCTAAAAATATCTATCTATCTATCTATCTATCTATCTATCTATCTATCTATCTATCTATCTATCTATCTATCTATCTATCTATCTATCTATCTATCTATCTGTCTATCTGTCTGTCTGTATGTATGTATGTATGTATGTCTATCTGTGAGTCTGCCTGCCGATCTGTCTGTCTATATATCTGCCTGTCTGTATGCCTGTCTATCTGTATGTATGTCTGCCTGTATGTCTGCCTATATTCCTATCTTTTTGTCTTTCTATTTATATCTCTTTTGGTCTGTCTATATATCTAACTATCTGCAGATCTGCAGCCCGCTTATCTCACTGCCTGCCATTCTGTCTGTCTGCTTGTCCTCTTCTACAATAGGTACCACACAATTCTGTGACATCTATGGCTGTTGTCGCGACACTCACTTCATCACCCAGAGATATTTCTTTCGCCCAGAAAATATGCCCCTAGAACAGATCTTCAATATATTAGTTGTCACGCACAGAGGTCATTTTTAGCCTGGACATGCCATTATGTTGTTATGTATAGGAATAACATGTTTTTTTGTTTGTTTTTTGTACTGGTATTTGTTCTAAGCTACTCTCCGTGATTATTTTTCTTCTGCGTGGCACACTGGTTTTCACTTCATCATTATCATTCTCACCACTACAACCGTCATCGCGAGAATCACATTCATCTTCATCGTCATCATTATCACCAACGCAAGTTCTTCGTCAGCTTCGTCTTCTGCTTCTCTTAATTTTTTTTTCTTCACCTCTTCCTCCACCATCTATTTCTCCTCCTTCTCTTCATCATCATCATCATCATCATCATCATCATCATCATCAGCTTCTTCTTCTTCTTCTTCTTATTTTTCTTCTTCTTCTTCTTCTTCTTCTTCTTCTTCTTCTTCTTCTTCTTCTTCTTCTTCTTCTTCTTCTTCTTCTTCTTCTTCTTCTTCTTCTTCTTCGTCTTCTTCTTCTTCTTCTGCCTCCTACTCCTCCTCCTCCTCACCCCTTCTTCTTCTTCTTCTTCTTCTTCTTCTTCTTCTTCTTCTTCTTCTTCTTCTTCTTCTTCTTCTTCTTCTTCTTCTTCTTCTTCTTCTTCTCCTCCTTCTTCTTCTTCTTCTTCTTCTTCTTCTTCTTCTTCTTCTTCTTCTTCTTCTTCTTCTTCTTCTTCTTCTTCTTCTTCTTCTTCTTCTTCTTCTTTCACCATCATAGTATATATATTGTACTTCTAATAGACATAACTGATAACTCAGTGGCTGATGAATGGAGGCCTTGAAGTATAATCAATTTATGATACAAAAAATACCCCAGTGCACATCCACACCACAAAAATGTTGCTTGTTTTCTCAACAACCCTTTTTAACCCCCTCCCCCCCCCCCCCACCCACCCAGGGGTCATTGAGGGTCATGAAATAGAGGGTTAGGTAGTAATGGGATGGATAATAGATGGATTGCTGGGGATACCGGCATAATACATGGTGGACAAGGTAGAAGTTTACAGGTCATGGGTGGTATTTTTGTTATGGTCAATGAAAAAATATGGGGCTAAACGGAGTAAACGTTCACAGCCATGAGTTCGTTGCGGACATTGGATTGCTGGGGATACCGACATAAACTAAAGGAGACATGGATGGTAGTAGAATTTGGTATTGTGGATAATGTGCTCATTGAACATATCTTAAGTTTTTTCAGATTATAAGATTTTTTGAAAAAACTTTATTTCATAAAGTATTTTGTGTACAAAGGAGGGTAAATATGAGTGTTTTTGGAACTTGCTTTACTATCTTTTCTATTCTTGGTGCGCACCATTTCTGTATTTCTATCTTATGTTGAATTGTTTCCAAAAGGGTATGAGATGTACAATTTTTTTTATGATTACGATACAGTATACATATTCATGATGACAGTAGGGTTAAGATTTGAATCTAGTGAGCTTTTAAGCAAATTGACGAAGAAGAAGTAATTGTGCTCACATGTGGAGGAGTTTTATAGTGTCTGGGAGAATAGCAGTTGGCTATAAGTTACATGATTGTTTGGGGTGAGGTGCTGGGGAATGGCGGAATAGCGGATAGCTATCGCGATTTACAGAAGTTCCTATAATGTTGATTTCTCAGATTTTGGAATAGAATATAAATGTTATGGGTTGAGGATGTTATGATGAATAGATTTTGGGGTTAAGACTTTTCGGGGAAAAGTCTTGGTTGGGGGAAAGACGGAATATAACAGAGTAGGTTTGTAAGGGAGGGTTGGCTGGTGTGCAATGGGAAGATTATTTAGTATTGCACGGCTGAGCACTCTGCTGGGGGGGGGGGGGGGGGTAGCTAGGGATTTGTCATGCTGTGACGACGGGGTAGGGAACAGTTAGTTACGACGATTCCATCAGAGACGGAGGTCACAAGAAGTGTTTGGATGCCAGCTGGAATGTGAGATGACTTCTGTTGTAATTTCATCATGAATGATTGTACTAAGGATTTGGCAGTCCTACATTGTAATGAGAACTGTTATGAGAACTGAACTCTATAATAAACTAACAAGTCAAAAGGCCGATGGAGTTGGATTGTCGTCTGGTGTTAAGTTTGGCCTGAATGTCATTACCTCCTGCACTGTTATAGTACGCACCACCAATAGAGTGCCCATTCTTCTTCTTCAGCGTTCCGAGCCATTAAGGTTCTTTGCTGCAAATACAATCCCATTGAACACAACACTGCCGTATCATATAACGGGGCCCTAACACGGGCACGGGACGTTATATATATTAATACCACTTGGCCGTTCATATAATTCTATAATTACCCAATCTCCTAAAGTATATTGCCACCCATGTCCAAACATAACTCGTTACCTCGTTGTCTATACTTGATATCTGTTCCGGTCCTGAGTATGACAAGAATGCTATATCCAAACAGGCGATATCCCTTCCTCAGTAACAATGCTTTGCCCTAGATGATCAAACCTTTTGCTCACGGAGCTTTCAGGGAAAGCCCATTAGTCTATATAAATTCAGCTCTAGCACGTGTACCTGATTCGACTGACTCCAGTCGGATTTAAACAAAATTTTACCTGAACTTTCAGGTCACCCAACTTTTCTTAACGATGTGCCCGGGGCATAAGTCTTATGGCCTGCTCTTTGCGATTTCCAACTGCAGCGGGAATTGTAACGTGCATAACTTGTACACGGGACCTCCTGTTTTTTTTTTTTTCGCGCTTATCCGAGAAGATTAGGTATCCCGTCTCACTACCCAAGAGATCAGGGGTACATGTTATATCAGTAGATACCAGTGGTTCTTGGGAAAATATTCCAGCTTTATACAGGTACTGAACCCCGTACCTTCTGCGCCTGAGCAGGAAACCCTAACCTTCCCATTTCCGATATATTATAATAATCAACTCTCTCCTCTATAACCCATTTACTAGACGACTCCTACCACCACGTGTCCCCGGTTACGTCTTCCTCTGCTCTCCCTCAAATTCTCCACAATCTACTATTTCATTACCCTCGTCCAACCCTCCAGTGTCATCTGGTAGCGCAGGAATATATTGATCCATTCTGAAACTAAGTGTCCGGACATCGTATTTTAATGGGGGGGGGGGGGGACTCCTCCATCCAGCCATGTTGTATCGACCATAACTTGTAGATGTGGAAAATGTAATAAATTTTTCTTTTCAATAGTTGTCATTTTTTCTAAAAATCAAATAGAAGCTTTCTTGATTTTAATGGAGTTTTAATGGTGTCCGGATTGCGAAAAAGGCTTATAAGTAAATGTGTGGCTATGGTATAGTCGTTGAGTCCATCGCCAACAGCGGTAGCAAATGTTTTTCCACAAGTGCAACTCTTAGTTTGACGGAATTTTACAAATGAAGAAGCTGCATATCCTTTACAGGACGTTGCAGTCAACACCAGAATTGGCACGTTTACGCTCAGTTAGGCAGGGCTACTGTGGGAGGCGGGTGAGCCATGGACCAGGCTGACATTCTGAATGCTCTACGAGAAGTAGGTCTTTTACGAGAACCAAGCGTTAACTGGGAATCTACAACCATGGCCAGGCTGCGAGAACAGCAAATTAAAAGAGAGGTGGCCAAACAAGAACACTATGTAGGAAGCCAAAGAAGATTGATAAACCAACACAGAACTGGCGTCGTTAGCCGTTACACGCTGCGGGATTTGCTGAGGAGGGGATCCGAACACTTAGGGACTGAATGGTTCGATGTGCAATGAGGATGATCTGTCGACTAACTAACTAACTAACTAACTAACTAACTAACTAACTAACTAACTAACTAACTAACTAACTTAATAACTAATTAACTAACATTACGTTCAGTAGTTTGCCATTGATTTCTGAACGACCGGCGCCCATGCCATTTCGTAAAAAACAAACGCAAGGCGGTTGCTGCCAAATCGCTAGCAGGTGTGATTGGAACGAGGGTATGCGAGATTACCTACTGCACCCGTGACTCCTACGCCACGAAGAGGGCGTTCACAAATCGGTACCGAATACTTTGAAGGTTCTTATTAGTGTAAGTATGTACTTTTTAGTGTATGTATGTACATTTTAGTGTATGTATGTACTTTTTAGTGTATGTATGTATGTACTTTTTAGTGTATGTATGTACTTTTTAGTGTATGCATGTACATTGTAGAGTATGTATGTACATTTTAGTGTATCTATGTACTTTTTAGTGTACGTATGTACATTTTAGTGTACGTATGTACTTGTTAGTGTATGTATGTACTTTGTAGTGTATGTATGTACTTTTTAGTGTATGTATGTACATTTTAGTGTATGTATGCACTTTTTAGTGTATGTATGTACATTTTAGTGTATGTATGTACATTTTAGTGTATGTATGTACTTTTTAGTGTATGCATGAACATTTTAGTGTATGTATGTACATTTTAGTGTATGTATGTACTTTTTAGTGTATGTATGTATATTTTGAATATCTTGGGTCATTGATTACGAATAATGGTGACACAATGAAAGAAATAAAACGGCGACTATCCATTGCTCTTCAAAGACTAAAACAGATGAATAAATTATGGTGTGGGACAGACAGAACTACAAAAATTAGATTTTTAAGAGCATGCATCTTTCCCATTGCAACATACGCCTGTGAGACATGGACACTTACTAAACAAGCTGAACAGCGCATACATGCCTTTGAATATAAATGTTATAGACGAGTTCTAAGAATATCTTGGGTAAAGAAAAGAACAAATGCATCCATACTTCAAGAGTTGAATATTGAGGAGGGATGGCTATTAAAGACGATAAAACAAAGAAAATTGAAGTATTTTGGTCACTTGAAACGTCACGACAGTTTGGAGAGAACAATAATGGAAGGGTATATGCCTGGGAAGAGAGGAAGAGGAAGGCCAAAGAGAAGATGGGTGCAGGATGTGGCGGATGATCTCCAGATGGGTGTATCAGACGCGGGACATCTTGCTTGTGATCGAGAAGTTTTCCGGAGGGTTGTTATGGGAGCGAGGTTCTGTAAAGGACATGCTACTGAATGAATGAATGAATGTATATTTTAGTGTATGTATGTACATTTTAGTGTATGTATGTACTTTTTAGTGTATGTATGTAATTTTTAGTGTATGTATGTACATTTTAGTGTATGTATTACATTTTAGTCTGTGTATGTACATTTTAGTGTATGTATGTACATTTTAGTGTATGTATGTAAATTTAGTGTATGTATGTACATTTTAGTGTATGTATGTACTTTTTAGTGTATGTATGGTCATTTTAGTGTATGTACTTTTTAGTGTATGTATGTACATTTTAGTGTATGTATATACTTTTTAGTGTATATATGTACATATTGGTGTATGTATGTACATTTTAGTGTATGTATGTACTTTTTAGTGTATGTATGTACTTTTTAGTGTATGTATGTACTTTTTAGTGTATGTATGTACTTTTTAGTGTATGTATGTACTTTTTTAGTGTATGTAATTACTTTTTAGTGTATGTATGTACATTGTAGTGTATGTATGTACATTTTAGTGTATGTATGTACTTTTAGTGTATGTATGTACATTTTAGTGTATGTATGTACTTTTTAGTGTATGTATGTACATTTTAGTGTATGTATGTACATTTTAGTGTATGTATGTACTTTTTAGTGTATGCATGTACATTTTAGTGTATGTATGTACATTTTAGTGTATGTATGTACTTTTTAGTGTATGTATGTATATTTTAGTGTATGTATGTACATTGTAGTGTATGTATGTACTTTTTAGTGTATGTATGTAATTTTTAGTGTATGTATGTACATTTTAGTGTATGTATTACATTTTAGTCTGTGTATGTACATTTTAGTGTATGTATGTACATTTTAGTGTATGTATGTAAATTTAGTGTATGTATGTACATTTTAGTGTATGTATGTACTTTTTAGTGTATGTATGGTCATTTTAGTGTATGTACTTTTTAGTGAATGTATGTACATTTTAGTGTATGTATATACTTTTTAGTGTACATATGTACTTTTTAGTGTATATATGTACATTTTGGTGTATGCATGTACTTTTTAGTGTATGTACATTTTAGTGTATGTATGTACTTTTTAGTGTACTATGTACTTTTTAGTGTATGTATGTACTTTTTAGTGTATGTATGTACTTTTTTAGTGTATGTAATTACTTTTTAGTGTATGTATGTACATTGTAGTGTATGTATGTACTTTTTAGTGTATGTATGTACATTTTAGTGTATGTATGTACATTTTAGTGTATGTATGTACATTGTAGTGTATGTATGTACATTTTAGTGTATGTATGTATATTTTAGTGTATGTATGTACATTTTAGTGTATTATGTACATTTTAGTGTATGTATGTACATTTTAGTGTATGTATGTACTTTTTAGTGTATGTATGTACCTTTTAGTGTATGTATGTACTTTTTAGTGTATGTATGTACATTTTAGTGTATTTTTGTACTTTTTAGTGTATGTATGTACATTTTAGTGTATGTGTGTACTTTTTAGTGTATGTATGTACATTTTAGTGTATGTATGTACATTTTAGTGTATGTATGTACTTTTTAGTGTATGTATGTACTTTTTAGTGTATGTATGTCCTTTTTGTGTATGTACATTTTAGTGTATGTATGTACTTTTTAGTGTATGTATGTACATTTTAGTGTATGTATGTACATTTTAGTGTATGTATGTACATTTTAGTGTATGTATGTACATTGTAGTGTATGTATGTACATTTTAGTGTATGTATGTACTTTTTAGTGAATTATGTACTTGAGTAAAGCCGGTGTTTAGTGGAAGGGCTTACGGACGCCTTTCGTAATCTCGCATACCGCGTTCGAAACACAGCCGTGGGCGATTTTGGCAGCAGACCGCTTTGTGTTGGTTTCATACAGTTATGCGTGCCGGTCGAACACCACAATTGGCCCCGACCGTTGTTCTCGATTTCTAGCAGAAAAGTGAGACCGGACATGGAACCAGCATCAGCAAGTGGCCGTTTCCGGGCCCCATTGTCTGTTGGTTGTAGTTGGCCAGGATAAGTAAGCCAAACTAAATTACCCCATTACTATAAATACAAAGTAACCGTAACCTTAATGTAAACATATATTAAAGAATCTTTATAATATACTGAGTACTAAGCAAGATGGGAGGGTGCAGCCAGGCTTTCGCCACAGTGTTACAACTGACGGAGCTCGTGCTTTGACTGGAAAAAATGTAGGTCTGGTAAAGTTGATAAGTGATAAGATTAAAGCAGAATATCCAGACCACACATTATTACCACTTTACTGTGTGTTTCATCAAGAAAGTCTGTGAAAAACTGTTTTGAATATCAAGCATGTTATTGACCCAGTTGTCAGTGTCATCAACCTCATCAGATCAAGAGGACTTAATCAGATACAGTTCAAGGCATTACTTGACGATTGGGAAACTGAACGTTCCGATGTCCTGTACCACACCAGTGTTCGATGGCTGAGTCTCGGCAAGGTGTTGAGGCGAGTGTGGGAACTCAGAGAAGAAATAGTGATGTTCCTAGAGATGAAGGATATTGAATGTGACTTTAATACTAATATTGTCAATAAAGAGTGGACTTTAAGTTTGCCATTGAAATTATGGAAAAGTTAAATGAACTGAATTGACAAACTTCAGGGCAATGGTGTGTTCGCACATGAATTGTATGTACATGTAAAATCATTTCAGGCAAAACTCTCACTGTACTCCAGAAAAGCAAGTGAAAAAGATTTGGTCATTTCCATTTGCTGAAACAAGAAACCATTTCTGGTGAAATGACTGAAAAGTACAAAGCCCAATTAGATGCACTGATTGAAGAATTTGGATGGAGATTCCAAGATTTCAAGAACGTAGAGCTACAGTTCAATATTCTCAGTTCCCCTTTCAGTGCAGAAGCTGATACAGCCACAGAGGATATACAGTTGGAACTGCTTGACTTAGAAGCAAATCATGACCTGAAAGAGAAATTCAAGTCAGATGGTTTGCTGGATTTCTATGGATCTTTATCACAAGAATCATTGTCCAACTTGAAAAACTTTGCAGCTAAACTTGTATCATTGTTTGGATCAACATACATTTGCGAACAAGCATTCTCTTCCTTGAAGATCAACAAATCTAAGAGTAGGTCTTTATTGTCGGACTGCAACTTGCATGCTGTCATGCGAATTTCAACAAGTAAACTTGCTCCAGATTTCAAGAATATTGTCAAAAAGTGCAAGCAGTTACATACATCTCATTAGAAATCAACAATTATAGTGACAGTGTAGTCGGTTTGTGTCTAAATTAAAGCCATTGATAGTGTCAAAGAGCTACGTAAGAGCTTAGAGCTAAGTAATAGATAAATAGAGCTGAGAAGAGGAAAGTAACATAGCGATGTAGGAAACCAGACAGAAGGGACACAAGCACGAGTGAGAACTATAAATAGTTCTCTAACTGGACACACTTGTGTCAACAAGGAGGTTATTCGGTGTAAGTGAGCTGGGGTTACCCAAGAGACTGGGAAACCCGCATCACGAGAAGTGACCAGACAACAGTGGTTACTTTAACCAAGTGACCAGCGTGCGGGAACTCCAAGCACGCAAAGCAGCGAATGCACGTAGAGCCAATTGCTCGTGGCTGAACACGCCACTGAGAGATTCGTCAGACTTGGACTCGACGGCGTAGGCGACGGACTGTATATCCGCTGTGAATACTTTGTTGCTAAGAAGGACAGTATCAATAGTTAGGACTTAAGCTTAGCTTCATTAATTATTACCATCAACATCATCGTCTCATTACATCTTTATAACATACTATGATGTTTAATACCGATGTGGGATTCCGCTCGCGGAGCTCATGTACTATCAGCTCCAAATAAAATGTATCCTTTTGTACACCGTACGAGTTGTCATTTTCGTGTGGTACAAAAGAAGGGAATCCTTGTATGCCTGTCGCAATTGAGTTGTTGACAGGCAGGATCCGATTTGGTGTCAGAAGTGTTTTTGAACCTACACGGCTTGATTTGGTGTCAGAAGGTGGGGCTTGAACCACCTTCAAGCACTTTAAATTACCATTTTTCCCACATAAATTCGGAAATTCTACAAAATGTTATTTATATTATTTGTGTGAATTCTTTTGATGGAAATATAAACTGTGATTGTGTGCAGATTGCAAACATGTATCGAAATTAGGAATTTAACTATCATTTGTGAAACATTTCGTGTGATAAAGTCATAATGTCAACATTCATCACATTCTAGGATGTACTTGTGCAAAAGCAAATTCTTTGTGCACAAGGGAAATAAATTAGAAGTTAAGCTAAAGTCATACAGCGCAGCTCAGTCAGAGACGATAGAAAGTGAAGACAAGACGACATTGACATTCATTTAACGATTCATCGTACCATTCATTGACGATCATTTATACTATCATAACATCCATATCATTTACATCATTCATCATTATTTAGATCACATTTGCAAGTTACCATCCGCATAAACTATATTGTTTAAATTGATAACAACCATGTATTGTATATTACATCCATTTTTCTATACTGTTGATGCTCTATTAAACAGAGACATCAGTTATACAAGCAAGTCTATCAGTTGTGTGTACGAAAGACAGCGATGTAACATCCCGAGTGCCGTATTTTTCAGCAGATTAGATGAGTATATTTTTTTTTCACGAATTTTGATAACCACCATTAACCATGCATCTTCTTTTTCGGTGAAGATTGTAAATATCTAACACATATTAACTGTAAAATTATATTGTAAAGTTACATTGATATCAGTGGTGTAATAACATAAAGCCATATAATGTTATCATTAAATGACTGCATACAGGCTGGCAAAGAACTAGGCCATACTGGAGAGAAATTAGAGAAATGGGCAGAACAAAAATACAGAGAAGAAACAGAAAGAAAAGCTGCTCTAGAGAGAGATGAAAGAGCATTGGAAAGACAGCATCAGAAAGAGATGAGAGAGATAGAGGAAGCCACAAAACAAAAACAGTTAGAATTAGACCAAGCCACCAAACAAAAACAGTTAGAGTTAGATCATACCACAAAGCAAAAGCAAATAGAGATGGACGATGCCACAAAGCAAAAGCAAATAGAGATGGACGATGCCACAAAGCAAAAGCAAATAGAGATGGACGATGCCACAAAGCAAAAGCAAATAGAGATGGACGATGCCACAAAGCAAAAGCAAATAGAGATGGACGATGCCACAAAGCAAAAGCAAATAGAGATGGACGATGCCACAAAGCAAAAGCAAATAGAGATGGACGATGCCACAAAGCAAAAGCAAATAGAGATGGACGATGCCACAAAGCAAAAGCAAATAGAGATGGACGATGCCACAAAGCAAAAGCAAATAGAGATGGACGATGCCACAAAGCAAAAGCAAATAGAGATGGACGATGCCACAAAGCAAAAGCAAATAGAGATGGACGATGCCACAAAGCAAAAGCAAATAGAGATGGACGATGCCACAAAGCAAAAGCAAATAGAGATGGACGATGCCACAAAGCAAACGCAAATAGAGATGGACGATGCCACAAAGCAAAAGCAAATAGAGATGGACGATGCCACAAAGCAAAAGCAAATAGAGATGGACGATGCCACAAAGCAAAAGCAAATAGAGATGGACGCTGCCACAAAGCAAAAGCAAATAGAGATGGACGATGCCACAAAGCAAAAGCAAATAGAGATGGACGATGCCACAAAGCAAAAGCAAATAGAGATGGACGATGCCACAAAGCAAAAGCAAATAGAGATGGACGATACCACAAAGCAAAAGCAAATAGAGATGGACGATGCCACAAAGCAAAAGCAAATAGAGATGGACGATGCCACAAAGCAAAAGCAAATAGAGATGGACGATGCCACAAAGCAAAAGCAAATAGAGATGGACGATGCCACAAAGTAAAAGCAAATAGAGATGGACGATGCCACAAAGCAAAAGCAAATAGAGATGGACGATGCCACAAAGCAAAAGCAAATAGAGATGGACGATGCCACAAAGCAAAAGTAAATAGAGGTAGAGTCACAAACTAAGTTAAAGATGAAAGAAATGGAAATTGACTCAAACATCCAAATAGCCTCTACTAAACAGAAGAGTCAGGAAGAGCAAAATAAATTCTCTAAATATAAAGGGATTATCAAGCCCTATAGTCAACGGGATTCAATCTCAGCATGGACTGAGAATATAGAGTTCGAGCTCAGAATTCAGAAAATACCGTTAGAAGATTGGGCTATGATCTATATGAGAAATCTCAGTGGGGAGCCCTTAAAAGTTATCGAGTCGATACCAACAGAACTAAGAAATAACTATCAATACATCCATGATAGGATTATGCAGCATTTTCTACTCGATGCTCCTGGATATCAGATCCAGTACTCACAAATCAAACCAATCAAGATTGTCAATTATGGACAATTAGAGGACAGGTCTTATGGCATGGGTTTCCGGTTCACACAATTCCCAGAAATATAATGAAAGTCTATAGCCAACTGTACTAGTGTGGTGGGCTACTCAATTAGCCAAGTGAAGTAATACAACAGTGTGACGAGGGAAAGGAGAGATCTTGTCCTATCCCCAGAAAAGAACTAGTGAACTTACGCCGTCTTTGACAAAATTAGACATCCAATTTTTGTTAAGATTACGACTTGTGTTACACCCACAACTTAAAAGATTGTAACACAACGCGGAGGGAAGGAGAGCCTGTCAAAGATCTACGTAAGAGCTTAGAGCTAAGTAATAGATAAATAGAGCTGAGAAGAGGAAAGTAACATAGCGATCTAGGAAACCAGACAGAAGGGACACAAGCACGAGTGAGAACTATAAATAGTTCTCTAACTGGACACACTTGTGTCACTAAGGAGGTTATTCGGTGTAAGTGAGCTGGGGTTACCCAAGAGACTGGGAAACCCACATCACGAGAAGTGACCAGGCAACAGTGGTTACTTTAACCAAGTGACCAGCGTGCGGGAACTCCAAGCACGCAAAGCAGCGAATGCACGTAGAGCCAATTGCTCGTGGCTGAACACGCCACTGAGAGATTCGTCAGACTTGGACTCGACGGCGTAGGCGACGGACTGTATATCCGCTGTGAATACTTTGTTGCTAAGAAGGACAGTATCAATAGTTAGGACTTAAGCTTAGCTTCATTAATTATTACCATCAACATCATCGTCTCATTACATCTTTATAACATACTATGATGTTTAATACCGATGTGGGATTCCGCTCGCGGAGCTCATGTACTATCAGCTCCAAATAAAATGTATCCTTTTGTACACCGTACGAGTTGTCATTTTCGTGTGGTACAAAAGAAGGGAATCTTTGTATGCCTGTCGCAATTGAGTTGTTGACATGCAGGATCCGATTTGGTGTCAGAAGTGCTTTTGAACCTACACGGCTTGATTTGGTGTCAGAAGGTGGGGCTTGAACCACCTTCAAGCACTTTAAATTACCATTTTTCCCACATAAATTCGGAAATTCTACAAAATGTTATTTATGTTATTGGTGTGAATTCTTTTGATGGAAATATAAACTGTGATTGTGTGCAGATTGCAAACATGTATCGAAATTAGGAATTTAACTATCATTTGTGAAACATTTCGTGTGATAAAGTCATCACATTCTCGTATGTACTTGTGCAAAAGCAAATTCTTTGTGCACAAGGGAAATAAATTAGAGGTTAAGCTAAAGTCATACAGCGCAGCTCAGTCAGAGACGATAGAAAGTGAAGACAAGACGACATTGACATTCATTTAACGATTCATCTTACCATTCATTGACGATCATTTATACTATCATAACATCCATATCATTTACATCATTCATCATTATTTAGATCACATTTGCAAGTTACCATCCGCATAAACTATATTGTTTAAATTGATAACAACCATGTATTGTATATTACATGCATTTTTCTAAACTGTTGATGCTCTATTAAACAGAGACATCAGTTATACAAGCAAGTCTATCAGTTGTGTGTACGAAAGACAGCTATGTAACATCCCGAGTGCCGTATTTTTCAGCAGATTAGATGAGTATATTTTTCACGAATTTTGATAGCCACCATTAACCATGCATCTTCTTTTTCAGTGAAGATTGTAAATATCTAACACATATTAACTGTAAAATTATATTGTAAAGTTACATTGATATCAGTGGTGTAATAACATAAAGCCATATAATGTTATCATTAAATGACTGCATACAGGCTGGCAAAGAACTAGGCCATACTGGAGAGAAATTAGAGAAATGGGCAGAACAAAAATACAGAGAAGAAACAGAAAGAAAAGCTGCTCTAGAGAGAGATGAAAGAGCATTGGAAAGACAGCATCAGAAAGAGATGAGAGAGATAGAGGAAGCCACCAAACAAAAACAGTTAGAATTAGACCAAGCCACCAAACAAAAACAGTTAGAGTTAGATCATACCACAAAGCAAAAGCAAATAGAGGTAGAGTCACAAACTAAGTTAAAGATGAAAGAAATGGAAATTGACTCAAACATCCAAATAGCCTCTACTAAACAGAAGAGTCAGGAAGAGCAAAATAAATTCTCTAAATATAAAGGGATTATCAAGCCCTATAGTCAAGGGGATTCAATCTCAGCGTGGACTGAGAATATAGAGTTCGAGCTCAGAATTCAGAAAATACCGTTAGAAGATTGGGCTATGATCTATATGAGAAATCTCAGTGGGGAGCCCTTAAAAGTTATCGAGTCGATACCAACAGAACTAAGAAATAACTATCAATACATCCATGATAGGATTATGCAGCATTTTCTACTCGATGCTCCTGGATATCAGATCCAGTAATCACAAATCAAACCAAAGCCAACCGAAACGTTTTTAGACTATGTATCAAATGTTCAAAGTATATTCAGTAAATGGCTTAAGGCGGCAAAAGCAGGGAAGAATTTTGATAGATTACAGGACTTAATGGTGATGGATAAAGTCATATCCACAGTTCCTACTCCCTTTGCTAAGTTGCTTCTATTGAACAACTTGAAAAACGTGGTTCAGCTTATTTTTCTTCAAACCGCGATATATTTAAAACATCATTACATGATACTGATATCACTGCTTTCGCTAAGAACTTACCAAGCAGGTCTTACAACCAAAAAGGGATCAGAAGAAAGACAAACCTTATCAAAAGCCACCACAGTGTGGATACTGCAAGTTATTCCATCCGCAGTACTCGATGTGTGATAAAAGTCCATCATACCCTGCGCATCTTGAAATGATGATGAAAAAGCAGGAAAACAAACGAAACTCATACAAACGTGCGGTTAAATGCTTCTTCTGTTCTTCTTATGGCCACTATTCTTCTAAATGTTTGGGCAGGCAAAGAATGAAGGCTAGCAATGCTGTGCTCATAGATACATCATCTGACGAGGATAGTGTAGTTGATTCTGAGCTAGAAAATGTATTACCATTCAAGGAGTGTGAGAGTGTGGCTGTAGTTACTGATATGTTAGACTTTAATAAATCGGTCTATTGATCCACTGGCGCCCTACGCATGTCAGACTTTCCAAACCAGGACACAGAATTCAGATGAGTACATTTAATTTTAATTAGTTTAATAGTTTAATATTGTCATAGTGTGTTTCATGTAGTTTTGTGTTCGTTTGTATTTGTTTGTCCTGTGCTGACGAAGGCTTTGGCCGCAACGTCCAATTTGTCTCTTGTAGTCGTGTTTTAGTAAAGCTCACAATCTACTTCTCGTTTATTTTGGGTGATTCATTCATTGCCTTTAATAAATGTGACACTTGTCACCAGTTTCATGCGGACGGGAAACTCAAATGTGGTCATGTTGTACCATGTTCCAACGAAGATGCTAATTCAGCTTTAGCCTCCAGAGGTAACCTAAAGTTCCACGATGCACTGGTCAACGAACAACCATGCCAATGTTTACTTGATAGCGGAAGCACTTTACTCGGGGTAAGGAGAGAGCTAGTTAACCCAGAGGATTATACGGGAGAGTTTGTCAAATGCCGCACTTTCTCTGGTAACATTGAGAAATACCCGCTGGCAAAAGTCCGTATAAACACCCCGTTCCTTTCCTGCACATTTACGTGCGCGATTTTGCAGAATCCCTGTACTGACTTGATTTTGGGTTGCTTGCCATCATTAAAACACTGTACTGATGACGAGATATTAGCCTGGAAACAAACAAACACGGCTAATGCTGTAACTAGGTCAGAGACCCAAACACATTATACTGACCTACAAAATGAAACGTTACAGTTGTTAACACCCAGTGGTGCTAGTGACAATACCACTCGACAAGAGTTTATCGAGGCACAACGCACCGATCAAACTATCGCACCTTATTTTAAATTGTTAGGTGAGCGAGCGAAAGTAACTAAAAATGCATCTTGGTATGTCAAAATGCATAATGGAATTCTTATGCGTTATTATACACCAATAACCATGAAATTCAGCAGACGGTGTTACCTGTAAAACACCGACAAAATGTGCTAAAGATTGCGCATGAGTCACCGTTTGCTGAACATTTGTCTTATAACAAAACGAGAGCCACAATTTTATCACGTTTCTATTGGCCTAAAATTTGTAACAATATTAAATCTTTTTGTCGGTCATGTACCATTTGTCAACATGTAATAGAAAATGGAAAGCATGTAACAGCCAAGGTCCAAGGTTTAATATTGGCTTCTCGAGAGAGACCATTCGAAAGTTATGCCAATAAGGGTGCCAAAACCCTACACCTTGAACCCAATCAAGAGGTGCTGCTTTTACTGCCAAATAAACGTAACGTGTTATTAACGTCATTGCAAGGGCCATTCAGAGTGGTACGAAAGATATCAGATGTTGATTATGAAATATCGATAAACCGAAAATTAAAGATATTTCATATCAACATGCTGAAGCCTTATTTCTCACGACAAGAACTGTTGACATACGAACAGAATGCATCTACACCAAGCAACCGGACGACAGACGTACATAACACAACTACACTAGATAGGGCGACAAATGACGACGACATCGCAAACACACCTAGTCAGGAAACAGAACACACAGGTAGGACAACAACAGTACTTAATCAGACAGATGACGATGAAATAGAATTACCAGTCCCGACAGTAGACACGACTGGGACAATTGATAGCATACGGTTAGAACCGAAACTAACAGACGAGCAACGGCGACAAATCATAGAGTTAGTAACAGAGTACAGGGACATTTTTTCTGACATCCCAGGTAGGACGGACAGGATAGAACACTCCATTATTCTGACTGATAACACCCCTATCAAATGCCGACCTTATTCATCCCATTAAATTACAGGGAAAGTCTCGACAAGGAACTTTTAAATCTTGAGTCGAGTGGAATAATCCAAAAATCTCAGTCAGAATACTCTTTTCCTATAGTCCTTGTGAAGAAAAAGGACTCGACTATCCGCCTCTGTGTCGATTATCGCCGGTTAAATAACGTGACCAAGGTCGATGCAGAGCCTATCCCATCATGTGAAGATCTTATCCTTGATATGTCAAAATCACGTATCTTTTCTAAACTTGACCTTACGAAGGGATACTGGCAAGTTCCGATGAATTCATTGTCTATCCCTTTAACAGCATTCTCAACACCTCTAGGTCTGTATGAGTGGCGATTCCTTCCTTTTGGCCTTCGTAATGCTCCAGCCACTTTTGTCCGACTCACCAGGGACCTTTTACATGGAGGTACGAATACATAAACTTATATTGATGACATATGTATCCATACTGCAGACTGGACATCACACTTACAGAAACTGCGACATGTCTTCGATAGATTGCGATTATTCGGTCTTAAAGTAAGACCAAACAAAGTGGAGTTGGGAATTGAAGAAATTGATTTCCTAGGCCATACGATCAGCAGAGGCCAACTTAAGACAGATGACAGAATTGTCACGAAAATTCTCAATTTAACTATGCCAACGACCAAGAAACAGGTCCGAAGTTTGCTGCGTTTGGTTAAATACTACAGCAAATTTATACCCAATTTGGCTAAAATCACCAGCGTTTTTTCGAATGTTTTGAAAGCATCTGTGAAATTAAATGCACAAGATGCACAGTTAATTGGTGCCTTATCAAAATTGAAACGTATGTTTAGCGTTCCACCTATTTTGCGCTTGCCTAACCAAAGTCTTACGTATTTTCTTCGTACAGACGCAAGTGCTATTTCCATCTCTTGCATCTTAGGCCAGTTCTATGAGGGAATTTTCCACCCAATAATGTATGTAAGCCGGAAAATCACCCCTGCTGAATCAAGATACTCAGCCTCTGAATTGGAAGCTTTAAGCGTCATCTATTGTATCAAGAAGCTTCATAGATTCTTAGCGGGTACGGAGTTTGTCATTGAAACCGATAATTCGCCGCTGACTGTAATGCAGTCTGGAGTCCACCGCAATAACAGGATCTATAGGTGGTCCTTAATACTGCAAAATTATGCTTTCACTATTAGGCATTTGAAGGGAAGCATGAACTCTCTGGCTGACACATTGAGCCGACCTTCTCACATTGAGATATCTGAAATACGAGAAGAGGGCGATCTGACATCACCAAAAACATTGACACTGTAATTACCTAGTGCCCTATGTGGTGATTGTGAACACTGTAGTGCGTTACCATCGCCAGTCGTCTAAATTGGTGAAATATTAACTGTGTCAGTAGAAGTGAAATGAACAGACACGTTATTAGTTGTCTACACTACCACCATATATGCAACCCGTGAGTGGATCGAAGTATGAACGTTACCCAGGATGAGAGCGTAAATCAGACTTTGTCTAGCTGAACTCTGTTTTTCGAGGACATTCTACAGAGGACGCTGCTCCGACATCACACCTGGATGTAATTAGTTAGTTTAGTTAAATAGAAATTAAATGTGATATGTATATAACATGTTTTTATAACAGTTGCGTATAATTTCATACTTTTGTAGTGATAATAGAATGTATAATATAGAATTACCCATAGAACTTTATTTATAACATTTCAGAGTTAAAATTCACCTACATTTAGTTAGAGACTCATTTAGTTTAATATCTACATCATACTTTTCAATTAGGAAACATTACTTTAGTTTACCACCATTTAAACACATTTATTTAGGTATTTAGTTAATTAAAACATTACTTACAAATTAATCCCATCATTTAGAAACTTATATCATTCAATGTACTAAATAACACTTTAAGGTAACTAACCCACTTCTCCCCATTTTGATTATTTAGTTAGATTAGTTCCCTTAGATTAATTTAGAACAGTACACAAACTTACAATAGATTAGATATGTCAGTCATTACCACAGGATTGGTAGCAAACAATCCTCGCAACCATGTATATTTTTGTATAGATATGACGAGTGCAGAAATACAGCACAGTCATTTGACTTGAAAACCTGTGTAACTTCAGCCAACTATTTATTGTATATATTTATTGTTCATCTATTCTTTTTTCTTGAACCATATTTTAATGACTGAAGTAAGTATTTTAAAACCATTGTCGAATGACAGATGAACGAAAGATGTGTGAATGAGAGAGAGAGAGAGCAAATGAAATAAGGAGAGTGAGAGATTTAGCGGTAATTTTTTTTTGTTTGCCGCACAATACGACTTGTTGTAATTCGTCTGTGTCAATCTGTGTAAACAATGTGTTGTTGAGACTATTTTTATCTGTGTAGTTGCTATACTTTAGTGATAGAGATAGGAAATATATTTTGAGCATCTTAAACCGGGACTGTAGTCATGAATCAGGTTAACACACTCGTTTATGGCTACAATAAACCGCGTTACGGCGCTCGAAATAGTACATATACTTAAATTATAAACGCATACACATGTTAGTAAGTTAAATACACTTTAGTTTAATAGAAAATACGCAACCAAACAGGAAAACTAACACATAAACTTGCATACATCATTATCTACAAAGAACGATAACTACTCTAACAGGGGACACAATAACATCTCGAAAACCTTACTTTAGCACTTAAATATTTCTTCATAAGCGGAAGCTAAAAAGGTGAAGAGTGGCACATAAAGCATGTATACTAGTTGGAGCAAATATTATATGGGAGCATGAATATTTATTATTCATGTATTGTACTCGTAACAGAGGCAAGTTGTATGGGTTGTCAATTATGGACAATTAGAGGACAGGTCTTATGGCATGGGTTTCCGGTTCACACAATTCCCAGAAATATAATGAAAGTCTATAGCCAACTGTACTAGTGTGGTGGGCTACTCAATTAGCCAAGTGAAGTAATACAACAGTGTGACGAGGGAAAGGAGAGATCTTGTCCTATCCCCAGAAAAGAACTAGTGAACTTACGCCGTCTTTGACAAAATTAGACATCCAATTTTAGTTAAGATTACGACTTGTGTTACACCCACAACTTAAAAGATTGTAACACAACGCGGAGGAAAGGAGAGCCTGTCAAAGATCTACGTAAGAGCTTAGAGCTAAGTAATAGATAAATAGAGCTGAGAAGAGGAAAGTAACATAGCGATCTAGGAAACCAGACAGAAGGGACACAAGCACGAGTGAGAACTATAAATAGTTCTCTAACTGGACACACTTGTGTCAACAAGGAGGTTATTCGGTGTAAGTGAGCTGGGGTTACCCAAGAGACTGGGAAACCCGCATCACGAGAAGTGACCAGGCAACAGTGGTTACTTTAACCAAGTGACCAGCGTGCGGGAACTCCAAGCACGCAAAGCAGCGAATGCACGTAGAGCCAATTGCTCGTGGCTGAACACGCCACTGAGAGATTCGTCAGACTTGGACTCGACGGCGTAGGCGACGGACTGTATATCCGCTGTGAATACTTTGTTGCTAAGAAGGACAGTATCAATAGTTAGGACTTAAGCTTAGCTTCATTAATTATTACCATCAACATCAGCGTCTCATTACATCTTCATAACATACTATGATGTTTAATACCGATGTGGTATTCCGCTCGCGGAGCTCATGTACTATCAGCTCCAAATAAAATGTATCCTTTTGTACACCGTACGAGTTGTCATTTTCGTGTGGTACAAAAGAAGGGAATCCTTGTATGCCTGTCGCAATTGAGTTGTTGACAGATAGATAATAAAGAATATTTGTTATAATAACAAGTTGTAAAATCTTGTTAACAAATTAGTAAAAGTTTTTGTCCATATTGTCAAATATAATAAATAATTATATAAGTAAAATAACATTGCAATCATTATTTATTTAAACTGCTTAATAACCTATAAATAATTAATAATTACTTATTGTGATAGGTTTCTGTAAGCAAAATGGACATTTTATACAATATATATATATATATATATATATATATATATATATATATATATATATATATATATATATATATATATATATATATATATATATACATACATACATACATGCGGCCCGCCAATAGCTTTACATTTGTCAATGCGGCCCTACGCACAAAAAGTTTGCCCACCCCTGCCCTAGTCCATACTTGCCTACTATGCATCTGTCCTGTTGATTTCCAACTTTGGCATTCAAGTCACCCATTATGATAGTTACTTCAGAATTCTTGCATTTATTGAAGGCTTTCTCTAAATCACTATAAAATTCATCAATGCTGTCATCACTACTGTCTAGTGTTGGTGCATAAACTTGTATGACGTTGACATCAAAAGGTCTTCCACTCAACTTCACCAGTAACACTCTGCCTGATACAGTCCAATATTCTTTGATCGATTTTGCTCTCCCTGTATCCATTATGATTGCTACTCCTCGCTGTTGTTTCTCTCCACCAGAATAGATTATTATATATTCCTCAGATGTCATAATGCCCATTCCTGTCCATCTGGTCTCACATACACCTAGCAGGTTAATATTTAATCTTCTCATTTCATTCTTAATGTTATTAAATTTCCCATCCCCACTCATAGTTCATACATTCCAAGTTCCTACTTTCAATGTTGATATCCTTTTGCACCCAGTCGCCTGATGACGGTCTGGAATCACCTGGTGCATATGACTACCCCTACCGGGTGAGGCTGCTCCTATGGAGCACCCATTTACGCTGTTTCTCTGATTATCGATAAGACTGCAGTACATAATATTCTTGGCATCTATAAAGAAGGTATTGCCTTTGCTTTCCTTCCTAGCAGTGACCATACTGGTGGATGACCGTAGCCAATGTCTCCCAAAAAAAAAAGAGATCCACTGCCTACTGTCGTGAAACTGGAGACCATAACCTACAACTATCTGTCGGCTGCTCCTCAACTTCATCCACCACCTGCACCCATAGCTTCACGTAACCCTGATCGGGGGGCTAAACGGGTACTCCACCTTGCCCAAGGGTGTCCCGTAGGGTAGTGGAGGGAAGGAGGCACCCATCAAGGCATTACTATCATGCTATTATATTTTAAATATTCTCTAAGCAAACGTAATTGCACCAGCATTTGGGGGGGGGGGGGGAAGAGAGAGAGAGAGAGAGAGAGAGAGAGAGAGAGAGAGAGAGAGAGAGAGAGAGAGAGAGAGAGAGAGAGAGAGAGAGAGAGAGAGAGAACTATTTGTTCAAATTGAATGAAATTTACAAACATAAATGACATTTCCTCTAAACATATTTATCAACATAAACCCCATAGACTTCCAAGGTCTTTCGCCGTTAATGTAAGTAAATTGTCTTTAAATTTTGGGTGGCCTTAAGAGGCCAGTAAAAAAATGTTGTGTCCCCACATCGGGGATGTCTGTTAATTGCTTTTAGGGAGCTATCATTAAAAGTACAGTTTTAGAAATTTAACATAAATATAAAATTGAAAAAGTGGATCATAAAACGTAAGTAAATAAATATTACACAAATTTTGTATAAAAATTTTAATAGCTTTCTTCTCACAATTGCAAGAATATGACTGCGGTATTGATTGTCTTATTCCTCAAAGAAATATGAAAGATTTCAATGTTAGTTATTGGTATTATACCTGGTATACCATTTTCATTTTCAGATTCTAGTAATTTCCCTTGTCTCAATATTAGATGTTTATGTCCCCCTATCAAGTGCAGACTGCTACTGCAACCATAGATTAATCTTAGACAATTTACATATAAGGTAGGCCAAGAAGACGGTGGAGAGATAATATATATACAGACCTACAAGCACTTGGAATCAACGACTGGCAAGAGAAGGCCTACCAGAGAGACGAATGGAGGCGGGTTGTATCTGCAGCAAAGAACCTCAATGGCTCGGAACGCTGAAGAAGAAGAAGAAGAAGAAGAAGAAGAAGAAGAAGAAGAAGAAGAAGAAGAAGAAGAAGAAGAAGAAGAAGAAGAAGAAGAAGAAGAAGCAGAAGCAGAAGCAGAAGAAGAAGAAGAAGAAGAAGAAGAAGAAGAAGAAGAAGAAGAAGAAGAAGAAGAAGAAGAAGAAGAAGAAGAAGAATTTACATATAAACTTAAAGAAAGTCAAATATACAAATAGAAACGCAAAATTTGATCTACAGGCTTTAAGAGTGAGGAGATAAAAGATAAACTCAACGTAGAGGTACAGAACAGATTCGATGCATTGTCCGATATGGAAATATTATTTCAAGATGTCAGTGACCAATTGGAAATATAACAGAAATCAGTCAAGAAGCTGCACTAACAACAATGATAATCCCAAAAATAAAGATAATAGGACGCAAGAAATGGATGATGGAAGACATCTTAAAACTCATGGAAATAAGAAGAAATAACAAAAATAACAAGGAAATATACGAAGAGATTCACGGGAATATTATAACTATGTAAAGAGGCAAAAGAAACATGGCTTGAGGAAAATTGCAAGGAAATTGAAAACCAACACAACACCCAGAATACCAAATTAATGCACACAAGAATTAATGGCATCACTAACAAAAGAACACAAACATCAACAGGTTGCCTAAAAAACCAAAGATGGCAAAATCATAATAGAAAAAGATCAGATTTTACATGCGTGGTCAGATTATGTGAAAGAGCTTTATGATGATACAAGAGAAGAACAATATGATCATCATAATAATAATGAAGGACCATCAATTTTGTTTGTCGGGGTGTTTTTCTTTTAGATATCTAACAATTCCGCAGAGCCGTCTCCCTGGCGAATGTGTTAACGATTTTCTCCGTAATCCTGTATATCCACGTGTGGGGAAACAGCTGCGCGAGATTCGGTAGGGAATCGGGTTGCGCTGGTTACTTACAGGGGTATCTGAGATTGTCGCTCAGTAAGCAATACAAAATACTCTGCGTAATCTTGCAAAGACACCCATAACAGCGGTAAAATGCTGTTGTTGACAGCGATGTAAATATGATATGCGAAAAAAAATTCCGCTGAATGCTTGAACATAACTGTAGTGATCAATCAAGGCATTACTATCATGTTATTATGATATTTGAAATATTCTCTAAGCAAACGTAATTGCACCAGCATTTAGCAGAGAGAGAGAGAGAGAGAGAGAGAGAGAGAGAGAGAGAGAGAGAGAGAGAGAGAGAGAGAGAGAGAGAGAGAGAGGAAGAATGGGGGGGGGGGGGGGTGGGAGAGAACTATTTGTAATATTTGTCAACATAAGCCCCATAAGCTTGCACTGTCTTTCGCCAGTGCGAAAATAAGTGCACGCAGGCCCTGATTGTGCAAGACCAGGTTTTGTCCTACTCACTTCGCCTGTTAATCGTCATCTCTCTCATCCTATAACCTAGGCCAGGGGTGGGTAAACTACGGTCCGCGGGCCGCATGCGGCCCGCCATCTGATTTTATGTGGCTCGCGAGGGCATTTAGGTATAATAATTTTTACTTCGTTTTTAAGTTATTTTGTTGAATTTTAAAGAATGTCATGTACCGTTATGATTGTTTCAACATATTTGATAAGATTTCTTTCTAATTATCAATTTTTGTAAACAGCCTTGGCCTTCGTAATGTAATGCTTCTTCTTCTTCTTTCGTTCGCCTTAAATACTATAACTGCAATGTTGCCTCTTGTGTGAATTTAACTGTCCTTTTTAGTTCACTCAGCAGTCCATAGAGTTTATCTTCCACTGTCGTCTCTCTTGGCCAGAAGGTTAGCCTAGACATGTTGTAATTTGGGCAGTCTTTGAGTATGTCCTCTGCTGTCTGCGACGATAATCCACACATGCACATGGCTGATTCACCAATCTTGAATCTTGTATACATGTGGTTGCGTAATCTATTGTGTCCTGTTCTGGGGAGCAGAATAATGACTTGTTCTGGTCTGTCCATAACGTGGTAGTCGTCTTGAGCAGGTTTTGGTGGCTTTCTGACTGATTTGATCATTCTTTTCTTTTGATGGTAACGGTCACATCAGGCTGTTCTTCTTTTGCTCCTTCCTTAGCCAATCAATCAGTTCTGTCGTTTCCGGGTACTCCACAGTGGGATGGTATCCACTGTATGGTGACCTTATGCTGGTTGCTAAGTTCAGAAAGTAGTGTCCTTAATACTAGCAATTTCCAAGACATCATTTCGTTTTTGTTGAGGTGAGTTTCTTGCAAGCAACATACGCTTACCTTTTCTTGGTCCAAGATATTTTCTAGTTCTATTGTTTTGTTGCTGAATCCCTCCGCATTCCAGTGCATTAGTTTTAGTCTTTGTTTGATATGGCCAGACGCTCTATTCTCAGGTCTCCTGTCTCCACAGGACATCTGAGAAGGACCTCCAGTAGTTGTGGTTGGACTCTTTCGAGGCATATGGCCCGGCACTGCACCTGCCTGGGGGTCCAAAGTAGGGCGAGCACCGTAACATTTAGCCGTAGTCGACATATCTCATTGTGCGTGATTGGTGGCATCCTGATTTCTGTGGTGTGCCTGGCTGGTTGCCTCTTTATTCAGCACCTTTCCTTTGCTAGAGCAGACTGTGGTCTTACACATGTCTGTGCATGCACGTACGAGCATACACATCTAGAGCGTTCTGTATATTTCTCGGCGCCAGTGATTTGCCGCCGCCCCTTCTCCTGTTAGTTAAAACAGTTCTGCCACGAGAAGGCCAGAAGTTGGACTTCTGCTGGATAGGTGATGAATGCACGATCCATTAGGGTATTTATGCAAGGTTTGGCGCTCACCCCATCCCGGCCCCTGGCTACATACAGAAACATTTGGAACCATGTTATGCTAACATGCGAATTTATCGATTTTTATAAATAGAAATATTTATCGACAAGAAAAATTTAATAAGGATGATGTTATGAAAAACAGATATTTCTCCGGTGAATAAAATGATTTATTTGCAAGAAAATATTACATTTAAAAGTCTGTTGCTGTTTTAAATTATTTCCACATTTACAATGTTCACATTAATTTATTTGTTGTAGTAGTCTTGATATATTTCTGAAATTTATTCTGAGTTTACTACTTGTTTTCCGAATATTTTATTTTCACACACAGCCGGAAGTAGGTTTTGTTTCATTTCCGTTTTAAATTTTTGTACAGTTTTAACTGTTCGAATTTTATTTAAAGAATGAGTGTCAATAACAAACGTAAGATTGAAGATGAATGCCGTGTTTGTAGTTATGAATGGACAACTAAGTACTGTTTTATAACAGTTGGTAGCAAATCAGTTTGCTTGCTGTGTCGTGAGTCAGTGGCTGTCTTCAAGGAGTACAATTTAAAAAGACATTATCAAACAAAATATTCCGATTTCGGATACAATTTAACAACCGAAGGGAGGGAAAGAAAATGCCTTGAGTTGGTGAAATATTTTGGAGAAACAGCAAACTGTTTTCACTAAACAGTCTTGAATTCAAGATGCTGCAACTGAAGCTAGTCTTGTGCTGTCACACAGAATTGTAAAACAGAACAAGCTATTTTCTGATGGCGAGTTCATCAAGGAATGTTTGCTAGATGTAGCAAATATTATGTGTCCAGAACACACACAAAATATAGATATGACAACATTACTTTATCCAGGAGAACTGTGGTCAGACGTGTTGATAAAATAAGTGACAATGTTATGCATAAACTTCAAGATGCAAGTAAACAATTTTTGTGGTAGTCTCTTGCATTGGATGAGAGTTATGGCCAGACGCTCTATTCTAAGGTCCCCTGGCTCCACAGGACATCTGAGAAGGACCTCCAATAGTTGTGGTTGGACTCTTTCGATGCATATGGCCCGGCACTGTACCTGCCTGGGGGTCCAAAGTAGGGCGAGCACCGTAACATTTAGCGGTAGTCGACATATTTCATTGCTTCACTAGGGCATGTTTCCTTAGCGACTCAATGAACATGCTCCAGAGGATAGAGATGGTGGGCGGGGGGGGGGGGGACATTCCGAGGAGAATGGTTGCTGTCTCTGAAGAGGTCTCAACTGGCAAAGATTAGTTTCATCTTCGTGCCAGGGCATGCGGGAGTACAAGGGAATGAGCGAGCTGACAAGCTAGCAGGTAACGCTACTGTGAAAGGCGGGCGAGCCATGGACCAGGCTGACATTCTGAATGCTCTTCGAGAAGTAGGTCTTTTACGAGAACAAAGCGATAACTGGGAATCTACAACCATGGTCAGGCTGCGAGAACAGCAAATTAAAAGAGGGGTGGCCAAACAAGAACACTACGCAGAAAGCCAAAGAAGAGTAATAAACCAACACAGAACTGGTGTCGTTAGCCGCTACACACTGCGGGATGTACTGAGGAGGGGATCCGAACACTTATGGACTGAATGGTTCAATGTGGAATGAGGATGATCTGTCGACTAACTAACTAACTAACTAACTAACTAACTAACTAACTAACTAACTTACTAACTTACTAACTTATTAACTAATTAACTAACATTACGTTCAGTAGTTTGCCATTGATTTCTGAACGACCGGCGCCCATGCCATTTCGTAAAAAACAAACGCAAGGCGGTTGCTGCCAAATCACTAGCAGCTGTGATTGGAACGAGGGTATGCGAGTTTACCTACTGCACCCGTAACTTCTACGCCACGAAGAGGGCGTTCACAAATGGGTACCGAATACTTTGAAGGCTCTTATTAGTCTATGTATGTACATTTTAGTGTATGTATGTACTTTTTAGTGTATGTATGTACTTTTTAGTGTGTGTATGTACTTTTTAGTGTATGTATGTACTTTTTAGTGTATGTATGTACTTTTTAGTGTATGTATGTACTTTTTAGTGTATGTTTGCACATTTTAGTGTATGTATTACTTTTTAGAGTATGTACTTTTTAGTGTATGTATGTACATTTTAATGTATGTACGTACTTTTTAGTTTATGTATGTACTTTTTAGTGTATGTAGGTACTTTTTAGTGTATGTATGTACTTTTTAGTGTGTGTATGTTCTTTTTAGTGTATGTATGTACATTTTAGTGTATGTATGTACATTTTAGTGTATGTATGTACATTTTAATGTATGTATGTACATTTTAGTGTATGTATGTACATTTTAGTGTATGTATGTACTTTTTAGTGTATGTATGTACATTTTAGTGTATGTATGTACATTTTAGTGTATTTATGTACTTTTTAGTGTATGTATGTAATTTTTAGTCTATGTATGTACATTTTAGTGTATGTATTACATTTTAGTCTGTGTATGTACATTTTAGTGTATGTGTGTATATTTTAGTGTATGTATGTAAATTTTGTGTATGTATGTAAATTTTAGTGTATGTATGTACATTTTAGTGTATTATGTACTTTTTAGTGTTTGTATGTACATTGTAGTGTATGTATGTACATTTTAGTGTATGTATGTACTTTTTAGTGCATGTATTACATTTTAGTGTATGTATGTACTTTTTAGTGTATGTATGTACTTTTTAGTGTATGTATGTACATTTTAGTGTGTGTATGTACATTTTAGTGTATGTATGCACATTGTAGTGTATGTATGTACATTTTAGTGTATGTATGTACATTTTAGTGTATGTATGTACATTTTAGTGTATGTATGTACATTTTAGTGTATGTATGTACTTTTTAGTGTATGTATGTACATTTTAGTGTATGTATGTACATTTTAGTGTATGTATGTACTTTTTAGTGTATGTATATACATTTTAGTGTATGTATGTACATTTTAGTGTATGTATGTACTTTTTAGTGTATGCATGTACATTTTAGTGTATGTATGTACATTTTAGTGTATGTATGTACATTTTAGTGTATGTATGTACTTTTTAGTGTATGTATGTACATTTTAGTGTATGTATGTACTTTTTAGTCTATGTATGTACATTTTAGTGTATGTATGTACATTTTAGTGTATGTATGTACATTTTAGTGTATGTATGTACTTTTTAGTCTATGTATGTACATTTTAGTGTATGTATGTACATTTTAGTGTATGTATGTACATTTTAGTGTATATATGTACTTGTTAGTGTATTATGTACTTGAGTAAAGCCGGTGTTTTGTCAAAGGGCTTACGGACGCCTTTCGTAATCTCGCATACCACGTTCGAAACACAGCCGTGGGTGATTTTGGCAGCAGACCGCTTTGTGTTGGTTTCATACAGTTATGCGTGCCGGTCGTTTAGAAAGCAATGGTAAACTCTAAACTACTTGCCAAGAAATCACCAAAAATGCTGGGTTTCAGAGTGATGTCTTGCAAAGGATATATAACTAACTAACTTCAGTAAAGTATCTATCTAATGGTAGAGAAAATATTATATAAATAGTTTAAAGCCGAGAGAATCTATTTCATTGCATTCGGTTTTATCCCATACCACTCGGTCTCTTTTTACAGGACGGCCTGCCGAAAGCGTCACACAAAGCACAAACTCCGTAGCTCCGGCGACGACCCCCAGGAGTCTCCGAAGAAAATTACACTCTTAAACCGAATGTCGTAGCCCGGAATAGAATTCTCAACACCAGGCAAGTGGCGTAACTATTTCTCCGCGGAGACTTCCTGTATTATCATCATCATCCAGTGCCTTGCCGGCTGACGTGGGTGATCATGCCTCTCCACAAATTATAAAGTACGATGGCATGGATCAATTCGTGCGTTGACTCCCTTCTGTGCCATGACACAAGACTGTCAAGAATCTCTTCATGCTGTCTTCATCTATCTCTTTTCGGCAAATCTTTCCGGTTGTCACAACATGTTCCAGTCTTTGTCTACTCATAATGCAGCCATAAAACGATGAATGTCTCTTTCTGATGTTTGTGATATGTAGTCTTTGCGACTTAGCTTCCCTCAAAATGTCCATATTGCGCATTTTGGTTGTCATATTAATTGTCAGCATATTCTGTAAAACCACATCTCCAAACTTTCCATGGATTGTTTGCCTGTTTATTAATTAACAAGGATACGCAGCCGTATGTTAAAACTGGTTCTATGTAACATGCAAGAACTCTTTTTCTAACTTTCAAGGACAAAGACTTATTCCACGAAACGTTCCTCATTTGATGAGCGCAGTTTTTGCTTGCTCCATCTGATATTATCCATGTCCCTAGATATCTGACTTTTTGCACTTGCCCCAAAATAACTAAGGCTCATTTCTTTCACTTTCTACAACCACAGTATCTATCATTTCTCGTAGATCCTTCTGACTTTGTTGCTATCAAGACAGTGTTAAATACTTAAATACTGTAAGGATCTTTACTAATACTTTAATAATACTTTCAATCAATCAATCATGTGCCATGCCGGAAAGCGTGGGCGGTCATGATTCGCCATTTCACTCGATCACCAGAGTCGTGGATCAGCTCAGTGTTCCTGTCTCGTCCATGCCATGTGGCCAAGCCATCCAGGTATTTTCCTCTTGGTCTGTTCCCTTTAAGGAGTATTTAAGGATCCTCGCTGGTGCTACGGAGTTCGTGCATTGAGCTGAGTTTCTCCAGACGCAGGTTTGAGTTAGGAGGAGAACGGAGCACTTATGGGTTACACCCGTGTGCCGTGATGTTGATCCATCGACTAAACTAAACTAAACTAAACTAAGGCGGTGTTATCAGTATAACATAAATTATTTATATTATGGATCACCAACCATGAACCCTGACATATTTTCTGTAGATGTCATATGTTCACTGTACAGTGAGAACAAATCTTGAGACATTACACGACCTTTCTGACGCCCTTTTTTATACACTGAAATGTTCCTACCAGGTTGTTGATTTTTATGGTTGCTGTTTTTTTTTGCCAATATATGTTCTTTATTGCCGGCTTCGTGGCTTAGAGGTTATGACTTTTCTCCGTAATCTCGTATACTCTCGCATGGTAACGTGATGACGGTGAGAATCAGCAGTGGTTCGAATCGCCTCGGTAACTTACGGGGTATGTGAGCCGGCCGCTCAGAAAGCAATGGCAAACTACTGAGCGTAATCTTGCCAAGAAATCAACATACAGCTAAAAGATGCTGGTGTTGACAGCGATGTCCTGTAAAGGATATGCAAAACAAACAAACATGTTCTTTATTATTCGCAGATCTTGGCTGTCAATGTTCAGTTTCTTTAGTAATTTTATTATTTCGTTGTTTCACATTATCAAATGCTTTTGTATAGTCAATACATCCATCATGTCCCATGCCGATAAGCGTGGGGGGGGGGGGGGGTGTGTGTGTGTTATAATTCGCCATTTCAATCGATCATCAGAGTCGTGGGTTGGTTTATTGTTCTTGTCTCGGCCATATCACGTGGCCAAGCCATCCAGATATTTACTTCTCTGTCTTCCGCTTGTTCTCTTCCCCTCGATCTTGCCAATTATCACCAAGTTCTCCAGTTTATTTCTTCTCATAACATGCCCGAAATATGTTTACTGTCAACGTCTAATTTCTCTAAACAGTTTACGATTTTAATTTGATTTTCTTGTAGGACTTGGTCATTGGTTTTTCTGTCTGTCCATGATATTCTTTGCATTCTTCTCAGAAACCACATTTCGACAGCCATGAGATGTTTTTCAGCTTGTCTGCTAATTGTCCACGCTTCACATCCATACAAAAGTATAGGTTCTATGTAGATAATCAACACTCTTTTTCTCCTTGCAATTGACAATTGGTCAGTTTGTTTTTAATATTGCAAAAGGCTACATTCGCCATGGCGACTCTTGTTCTAATCTCTTCAAGACAACCCCCATCAGATGTTATGACTGTTCCGAGATTATTGTACCGATTCACTTATTTAAGAATATTCCCATTTACTTGTATATTACATTGTGGTATTTCCTTCATCCTAGTGACGACCATAATCGGTGTCTTCTTACAATTTAATTCTAACCCTCGTTGTTCACTGTGTGCAACAACCGCTTCTACTAAATGTTGCAGATCCTGCTCATTGTCTGCAATCAATACTGTGTCATTTGCATATCTAATATTATTGATGGTTCTCCCCCAGTGATGATTCCTTTTATATCTTCTATATTTTAATAATATTTTCACTGTACACGGAAAACAGATCTGGAGACATTACACATCCCTGTCGCACACTTCTCTTAATAGGCTGACATTGACCTACTTCATTATCAATTCTTATGGCAGCTTTTTTGTTTCCAATATATGCTCCCCCCCCCCCCCCCCCAGGTCTAAGGTCTCTCCTATTAATTTGTAGATCTGCAGGAATTGTTATCATGTTGACATGTCTTACTCTATCGAAAGCCTTTGTGTACTCAATAAAGCAAGTATGTAGATCTTTGTTTACTTCTTTAGAACGTTCAATTACTGTTCTTCGCCTCTTTTAGGTTGTTATTTTTTATTTTATTTTTTGCGCTTGCTCGCGTTTGAACTCAATCATAGTCCATACACACTACTTCTACTAGGGCTGGACTGAGTTTTGCGTGTGGATTAGCTTTCCCTATTAAAAGTGTCGCTCGCCATCAGGCGAACCCACTCTGACTTCAGAGGTACTTGTAATTAACGTCCCCAAGTCAAGGACAAGAGGTCAGAGTTTTAGTCCAACTGTCCGGTGTAGGGGTTGAACCCCTTACCTCGGCATCAGCACACCGTATGTTTAAGAACGCGCGTATCGATTCGACCATGCTGACCTAATTTCAGGTTGTATTTTCTTCTTAACTCTTTGCATGTTAATTCTTAGCAAACTTTTCGTGATGTGACTCATTATACTAACTGTTCGATGTTGATGACATTCCAAGGCGCCTTATTTCTTTGGGATTGCAATAAATACAGAATTACATGATTCATGAGGTATATCTCCAGTATCCTATATTGTGATCAGCATTCTGGCGACTTGATCTATTGTGTAATATATGAAGCTTAAGTACATATATGTTTTTCATTTAGAGCGCTTTCTAATAGTGTTCTGAGAATATATATACAAGTAAGTCACAAATGGCTG
The DNA here is from genome assembly GCA_963921405.1 of Cepaea hortensis. Lineage (NCBI taxonomy): Eukaryota > Metazoa > Mollusca > Gastropoda > Stylommatophora > Helicidae > Cepaea > Cepaea hortensis. The sequence continues at coordinate 142,184,470 of OY992879.1, read as the reverse complement.
TAGAAAAATAACTAAATATGATAACAACTTGAAACCAGTTTATTTTTATACATACATTGTCCCTTTATTTCTCAGCATAATTTCCACCAACATTGATGCACTTATCCAATCGTTTTATCAGTCCTCCAAAACCGGCAGCATAGAACTGCGTGCTCTGTTTTCTAAACCACGTTTTACACTTCATTCGCGAAATGTCTCCCGCCAAGGTAAATTTTCAGTGGACCATAAAGGTGGAAATCGCTAGGGGCTAAGTCGGGGCTGCAAGGTGAATGTTCCAGAACTTCCCTCCTTAGTTGGTTAATTTTCTCCTGAGTTAATCGAGCTATTTGTGGTCTGGCATTGTCATGAAGAAGCAACACTCCTCTAGTCAGCAGTCCTGGACGTTTTCTTCGAATTGCATCATGAAGCATCGATAGAACTTCTCAGTACGATTCAGAATTCACTCTGTCACCTTTCTTCTTGAAATTGGTTAAAAGCACTCCTTGACAATCCCAGAACACTATCAGCATAACCTTCCCTGCTGATGGCGTAATCTTGAATTTTTGGAGACAAGGCGAAGAAGGATGTTTCCATTGCACTGAAGCACGCTTTAATTCGGGCTGGTAGTCAACATAAACAGGAAGCATTTCCTCATGAATGTCCTTTGCAGGCAGTCCTTTTGCCCACAAAAAACGCACAACAGCACGTTGCTCTTCGGTTGTACACTCCGTAAGTACAGTCGCCATTTTGTTTATGCGCTGCGCATGCGCATGAGAACATGGCGCCACCTGGCGAACGGGAATATAAAGTTCGATGTTGCTGTCACCTGTCTGTCTGTCTATATATAGCATTGTTTGCATCATTACTAATTAGTAATCCTCGTCTGCCCTTTTCTAACCCTCATAAAGATTTCATTAACAAATTATTATGTCCTTGTCCTCATTAAATCTACTACTCGCTATAGATAACCCGCACTTATTCAAATACACGTTTGCTTCTGCTACTTGTCCCTCATCTTTGCATTCTATTTCCCCCTCACTCTCATTGCCAGACTTCCCCCACTCCCCTTCTCCAACTGTCCTACTATTTCCGACAAGTTATAATAATCAACTCTCTCCTCTTTAACCCATTCAACACACGACTCCCTTGGCCACGTGAGCCCAGTCCCGTCTTCCATTTTTGCCCGTCTCCGATTCTCCACAATCTGCTATTCCATTACCCTCGTCTAACCCTCGGGAGATTCCAGTGTCCCCAGGCAGCAGCAAATTATCGATCCATTCTGGAACTAAGTGTCCAGACTTCGTGTTTCAATGAGGGTGGGCTGAGAGAGGAAGAGACAGAGAGAGAGAGAGAGAGAGAGAGAGAGAGAGAGAGAGAGAGAGAGAGAGAGAGAGAGAGAGAGAGAGAGAGAGAGAGAGAGCTCCGCTCAGCCGTTTGTATCGACCATTAAGTGTACTTTTGATAATAAATTTATCTTTCCAGTCGTTGTCATTTTCAAATTGCTTTTCTTTTTTTATGTCCAATCGAAGCTTTCTTGATTATAATGGACTTTTAATGGCGCCTCCATTTTATGAAAACGGTATTCGTCAGGCCGTGGCGAAGGCCTTACGAACGCGAATCGCAATGCCGCATACAGCGTTCGAAAAACAGCTGCAGGCGATTTGACAACAGACCGCTTTGCGATAGTTTTCTTACAATGGCATGAGCGTCGGTCGTTCATAAAGCAATGGCAAACTACTGTACGTAACCGTGAATAGTAAATCAGAAACAGATATAACATGATGGGGTTGACCGCGACGTCCTATAAAGGACATACAACTAAGTTTTAGTCTTAATATATTTCCGTAGCAATGGTGTAAATGTGAGTACACTTGCTTGTCACGACAGTGAATTGTGTTAAATCCCTAAGAGCGGTTTGGCAGCAAGGCTGAGATGTTTGCGCGCTGGAGCGGACATAAACAGATTCACAATTATTTATTGGCGCTCATAGAAACAGAAGACAGAAGTGGCGATGAGAGGACACACTAAACAACATAAATATTGAAAGCAATAGCTACTATTCCGAGATTCGAACCTGTCACCTCCAAATGGCGACAGCGCCTCCCTGCAGGACAAATATCAATCAATCAATCATGTGCCATGCCGGAAAGCGTGGGCGGTCATGATTCGCCATTTCACTCGATCACCAGAGTCGTGGATCAGCTCAGTGTTCCTGTCTCGTCCATGCCATGTGGCCAAGCCATCCAGGTATTTTCCTCTCGGTCTTCCTCTTGGTCTGTTCCCCTCGATCTTGCCAGCTGTCACCAAGTTCTCCAGTCCATTTCTTCTCATAACATGTCCAAAAAATTTTGACTGTCTACGTCTAATTTCTCTAATCAATCTACGATTTTCATTTGTCTCTTGTAGTACTTGGTCATTGGTTTTTCTATCTGTCCATGGTATTCTTTGCATTTTCCTCAGAAACCACATTTCTGCAGCCATCAGATGTTTTTCAGCTTGACTGCACATTGTCCAAGTTTCACATCCATACAAAAGAACAGGCTCTATGTATCCCCTCAACACTCTTTTTCTCGTTTCAATTGACATCATTTTATTGGTCAGAATGTTTTTCATCTTGCTAAAGGCTACCTTCGCAATGGCGATTCTTGTTCTAATCTCTTCAAGGCATCTGCCATCAGATGTTATGACTGTTCCGAGATAATTGAACCGATTCACTTGCTGAAGAATATTCCCATTTACTTGTATATTACATTGTGGTACTTCGTTCTTCCTAGTGACGACCATAACCTGTGTCTTCCTACAATTTAATTCCAACCCCAGCTGCTCACTGTGTACAACCACAGCGTCTACTAATTGTTGCAGATCCTGTGCATTGTCTGCAATCAATACTGTATCATCTGCATATCTAATGTTATTTATGTTTCGTCCTCCAATGCTGATTCCATTTAGGTCTTCTACATTTCTGAAAATATTTTCACTGTATAAGGAAAAAAGATCTGGAGACATTACACATCCCTGCCTAACACCTCTCTTAATAGGTTGGTATTGTCCTACTTCATTATCAATTCTTATGGCAGCTTGTTGTTTCCAATATATGTTTTTTATAAGTCTAATGTCTTTCCCATCAATTTGTAGATCTGCCAGCATATCCACAATGTTGACATGTCTTACTCTATCAAAAGCCTTTGTGTAGTCAATAAAGCAAAGATGTATATCCTTGTTTACTTCTAAAGCACGTTCAATAACTGTTCGCAGCATATACACAGCATTTACTGTACCCTTTCCTTCTACAAAACCACATTGTTCTTCCCCTATTTCAGGTTGTATTTTCTTCCTCACTCTTTGCATGATAATTCGTAACAAAATCTTTGTGATGTGACTCATTATACTAATTGTTCTATGTTGATCACATTCTAAGGTTCCTGATTTCTTTGGGATTGCAATAAATACAGAATTACATAATTCAGAAGGTATATCTCCAGTATCATATAATGTGTTCAGCAGTCTAGTGACTTGCTCTAGTCCAAATTCTTCTAAAGCTTTAATCATTTCTGTTGTGATGTTATCTGCACCGGGGGCCTTGCCAGCTTTCATATGCTTAAGAACATTTTGAACCTCCATCTTTAAAATTGCTGGTCCTTCATTATTAAATCTAATAGCATACTGTTCCTCTCTGTTATCATTATACAGGTCTTTCACATAATCTGTCCATACATGTAGAATCTGATCTTTTTCTATTATGATTTTGCCATCTTTAGTTCTTAGACAGCCTGTTGATGTACTTGTTCTTTTATTAGTAAGTTCCTGAATCCTTTTGTGCACTAATTTGGTATTTTGACTGTTGTGTTGTTTTTCAATTTCTAAGCACTTTTCCTCAAGCCATGATTCTTTTGCCTTCCTACATAATATTCTGACTTGTCTGTGAATTTCTTCATATTTGGCAGGATTATTTTTGTTGAGTCTTCTTGTTTCCATTAAGTGTAAAATTTCCTCAGTCATCCATTTCTTACGACCCACCTTCTTTAATTTTGGAATAGTTGTTTCTGCAGCCATATTGATTAAATTCTTTAACATTTCCCATTGATCATCCACATCCTGGAATAGGATCTCTAGATCAGTCAATATTTCAAATCTGTTCTGTACTTCTATGTTGAATTTGTTTTGTATTTCCTTGTCATTACTCAATGTACACAAATCATATTTAGTGTTCCCTGTTGTATACTTGACTTTCTTCAACTTTATCCTCAATGTTCCTGTGAGTAATCTGTGGTCACTATAACAATCAGCACTGGGAACTGTTTTTGCTACTGTTAGGGCGTTTCTAAATCTTCTGCTAATGAGAATGTAATCAATCTGGTTTCTAATCCTGCTATCAGGACTCCTCCAGGTCCATAATCTTCTAGGGTGTTGCTTGAACCAGGTGTTTCCTACAATCATTTCCTGTTCTTTTGCCCACTCTACTAGTGTGTATCCTCTTTCATTTCTCTCTCCTAAACCATAGTTTCCTACTGTGTATCTATCCCCTTGATTTCCTACTTTTGCATTGAAGTCCCCTATTATAATGTTTATTTCTTCTGAATTTTTACATTTCTTTAAGGCAGACTCTATGTCATTATAAAATTCCTCTACACTATCTTCACTGGACTCTCCTGTTGGGGCATATACTTGAATAACATTTATGTTAAAAGGTCTGCCACTCAATTTAACTAGTAGTACTCTGTCCGACACGGCCCAATATCCCTGAACAGACGTTGATGTTTTCCGGTCCAAAATTATTGCCACTCCCCTATGTCGATCCTCACCTCCAGAATAAATAATCTTAAAATCTTTATGTATCTTGATGCCTGCTCCTGTCCATCTCGTTTCGCACATACCTAATATATTAATTTTTTCTCTTTGAATTTCTTGTGTTATGTTCTCTAATGTTCCGTCGTTGTTTAACGTCCTAACGTTCCATGTTCCTAATTTTAATGTCTCTGTCCTTGTCTTGCGATGATCAGTCTTTAAGCGAATCATAATAAACTAGGCAATTTCAAAGAGGTAGTTTGCCGTTGCTTTCCTCTATGGCAGTGACCATACTGGCCGGATGACCGCAATCAGTGTCTCTCGAAAGAGAGAAAGCTTGCCGTCGCGAAACTCGAGACCATAACCAACAAATATCTGTCGGCTGCCCTCATAATTTCATCCACCACCTGCCTTCCGTGGCTTCTTTTGAACACTTCCAATTAACGAACACGAAATAACATCGCATAATCCAAAGGAAAAACACTATCCACACGAATTTCACGGGAATTTCCATAAGGAATCCACAGAAAAACACTGAACAGCTTCTCCCCCAAGACAACGAGTCATCGCGTCGCCATTACAGGACAAATATACAGATCTTTAAATTATGCATTAACCAATCACATGTTATAAAAACAGAGAGATGAAGAATTTCATTGATGTATTCAGATCCATGTATTGCAGAGAACATTCTTCATCTTGTAAAACGCTGATTTCGTTTGAACTATTCTAAGTTTAATTCCCTTAATAAATCTTCCATCTTTTGTTATGAAAGAACGCAAATACACATTGTTTTGCTTCAGACTGGTTCCATCCACTTTGATGTTGTTTTTGGGAATTAATTATCTTTACATCTGATTTCTTGTTACCACAACTAAGTTATTTGTTTTCGCTTTCAGTTGTATATCCAACACACTTAAATTAATGGGACATCATCATCATTGCCACTACTACAACGACCATCTTCATCATCATTGTCACTACCACCACGATCATCTTCATCATGGGACGCAGATGTGTTTCCAAGGCACCAGGACTGGGTTCTATGCTGGCCAAGACCTATTGACGCGTCCTCGCCGAGCGTCCTGGGCAACAAGTCCCTTTGGGGTCCTGGCTAAAGATCGTTGATTCCTCCGAAGTTGGAGAGTGTCTGCCTGCCAGGCGAGGAACCACCAGTCTGCACACCAATAAGCCAGATATGGGACAACGGATACTCACGCAAACCTCAGGTCCGGTATGACATCACACTGATGTTGGACAACAGGATGTCTTCATCCGACATACAGGACTTCACGCTGGAGTTCACAGGCAACGAACACAAGTAAGCAACCGATCTTCATCATCATTGTCACTACTACCACGACCATCTTCATCATCATTGTCACTACTACCACGACCATCTTCATCATCATTGTCACTACCACCACGACCATCTTCATCATCATTGTCACTACAACCACGACCATCTTCATCATCATTGTCACTACCACCACGTCCATCTTCATCATCATTGTCACTACCACCACGACCATCTTCATCATCATTGTCACTACAACCACGACCATCTTCATCATCATTGTGACTACAACCACGACCATCTTCATCATCATTGTCACTACAACCACGACCATCTTCATCATCATTGTCACTACCACCACGTCCATCTTCATCATCATTGTCACTACCACCACGACCATCTTCATCATCATCATTGTCACTACCACCACGACCATCTTCATCATCATTGTCACTACTACAACGACCATCTTCATCATCATTGTCACTACTACCACGACCATCTTCATCATCATTGCCACTACCACCACGACCATCTTCATCATCATTGCCACTACCACCACGACCATCTTCATCATCATTGTCACTACCACCACGACCATCTTCATCATCATTGTCACTACAACCACGACCATCTTCATCATCATTGTCACTACAACCACGACCATCTTCATCATCATTGTCACTACCACCACGTCCATCTTCATCATCATTGTCACTACCACCACGACCATCTTCATCATCATCATTGTCACTACCACCACGACCATCTTCATCATCATTGTCACTACTACAACGACCATCTTCATCATCATTGTCACTACTACCACGACCATCTTCATCATCATTGCCACTACCACCACGACCATCTTCATCATCATTGCCACTACCACCACGACCATCTTCATCATCATTGTCACAACTACCACCACGACCATCTTCATCATCATTGTCACTACCACCACGACCATCTTCATCATCAATGCCACTACCACCACGACCATCTTCATCATCATTGTCACTACCACCACGATCATCTTCATCATCATTGTCAATACTACAAAGACCATCTTCATCATCATTATCACTACCACCACGACCATCTTCATCATCATTGTCACTACAACCACGACCATCTTAAAGAAACGACTCTTCTCGAATATCAAGAAATTAGTAACAATTGTGATGTCAAAGAAAATGGTGACACCAAAAATGTGACATAGAAATAAAAGTCAACCAAGTGGATAATTTTAAATACCTAGTGGCATTTATAACATCAGATGGAAGATGTACAATAGAGATTAAGAGCAGAAAAAGGCAAGCAAAAGCTGCATTTCAGAAAATGACGAGTATCTTGTGCAATAAGTCACTATCACTGTCGTGAAATACTGAGAGTTAATGATTCCCAGATAGACGACTGTATACACCAACTAACCAGGTAGAAAAAGGGTTAACAACCGAAGCAGAAGGGTTAACAAACAACGGGTTGACCAGACAGGTGTTTATAGGTCAAGACAGAAACGGCTAACCGCACAGGTAAAATGTCGAGTGGAAAAATTGGTTTGCGACTAAAGCAGAGAGATGATTGGACAGCATATTGCGGAATGGATGTGAAACGGTTCAGAGCTGTATTTTTCAACTAACAATGATAATGCAGTCTGGATGTGAGGTGTCCAGCAATGTCAAGGACTATGCGGCAAAAATGACCGATATAAAGAGGGTCGATTCTTTGTGTAAGTTTAGTGTGTGTTCCAAACTGACCTGAAGGAGATATGTTCTTGAGTGGGAATAGAAATACACGTCCCTAATGATGGAAAGAGGGGATAATAGTGTGTTATTCGCTAAGTGTTTTTTCAATTCCAGGAACATAGATGCCTAAATAAGGTATAAAGATATTAGATATAGTTTAGCATAGGAATATAGATGTGAAGGAATAGTATTTACCATTGTTTTCTATTAGTAGATAGTTTAGACTTTGATGAATTCATATGTCTTATGCGGGTGTTCACTTCGGAAGCCTTGTCATTATGGCTTTAGAAGGACACTTGCATAAGTAGTAGTAAGGAGCGGACGCTTATCACTGGATTTGTTATACTTTTCCAGGTTCCACTCTCCTAGTGAAAGCAGAGAAGAGATGAAGAGGAATACCCTTGAGTAAATAACATACTTACATAGGACCAAACAGAATATGAGCAGGTTGTAAGATGAAGAAATAAATAAATCAATTAAAATACAGAACACTGTATGATCAAATGAATATACCACGAAAACACTTAAAAGGAAAAGATGTTAACCTGTGACAAGCAGGGATACTTACAACTATCAACGTAGTGTAGGCATAAGGAAGAAAGAATAGACAATTAAAACAGTATTAGTAAGGAAAGACTATAAGAAGAACTGTGACGATGTGGTGGTTTTCCGATGTGGGATACTTACCGTCATGAAACAGATTCAGGAGCATTCATAAACTTACGGGACTTTTATTACGGTACCGTGACTCAGTGGTGAACAGTTTTTGTTTCATTCAATAACGGATTTACCATCAGATTCAAGCATACGGATCATCCCGGGTGAGCTCTGTCCTGTTTGATGTGTTGTCCTGTGATCTTGAAGAATGAAAGGACGAGAAGCAACATAGCTGATAGACATTCAGAGTTCATATCTGGCAACCACACTAGAAGAACATACCAACAACATAGACAATATCCATACATACACAAGACATAGTTTTTATTAATAAATCTTTTATCTTATCGTTGAAAGGAACTGTTGTCGGAGTATGTGTTGAGGGAATAATAGAGAGAGAGAAAGAAATAGATATATGGAATGGAAGACAGAAGAGAGGAGTGTAGAACAAAGTCAGTCAATAATCCCAACAGATACTAAGTTTAAAGATGTGCTTGTTGATTCCACTCTCCTCTCGGGAATAACGGGACATAATTGGTGGAGCGAGCGGGATACGTACATACAGAATACCCATATGACCTGAAAGCATAACATGGCATATGCATAAAGGGGTACCTGCATATTGGCACAGGCATAGCGGAGTACCTGCATGTTGGGACATACTGATTGGAATAAAAGAAAAAGAAGTATATATTGATGACTTTTAATGGAAGGACGTCCATTGGATATATGGTGCCATTACATTTATGGTAGAAACATTTCATTAATGCTGGTGACTTTACAGTGAGAAAGTTCCAGACAGAGTGAATGTGGATAGGTGGTAAGACACATTACATACCTAGTCACACGGTCACACGTCTACATAAGTCTTTATCCTATATCTCCTCTTGTGGATGAGAGAGTAGTTGTGATGTACTGTGTGGTGTTGTAGATTAATAATATTAGATAGGCATAGAAAATGATATAGGTCCTAGGTAGATTATCTGTTTATAGTGAGTACTCTTTACTGCCTTGAGGTGTCTTTACTCAACGTGCTGACTTACCTGCTTTAACTATGGCCACTTCCAAACTAACTACCGCCGAACTGAGGGCAAACGGAGAGGAAATTGGGTTGGCTGGTTCAGACTTAACTGATTACATACAAGAAAGAGAGCGAGAGATTCGTCAAGCGGAACGAGAAGAGCGAAAGACCGAGTTGGAAGTGAGAAGAATAGAGGTGGAGACCAAGAAACTAGAAATGGAACAAGAGGCCAAGAAAATGGACCAGGAGACCAAGAAACTGGAAATGGACCAGGAGACCAAGAAACTGGAAATGGAACAGACTGCCAGGAGACAAGAAATGGAACATGAATACCGCTTGAAAGAGTTAGAACTCAAGACACAAACTAAGGGTGAAATAGATGCAGCAGAAGGAAGTTCATCTTCACCTGGTGCAACCCACATGAGTGGACATGGTTACCATGCCATGAAGTTTCCCTTAGCTGTCTACGATCAGTCTAAGGAACGCTTTGACCAGTACGCATCTCGTTTCGAAGCAATGTCAGTCGCTATGGGACTGGATAGGAGCAGGTGGGCTCTTAAATTATCCCAGGGATTAATCGGTTCGGGATTTGACGTGTACACACGCTTACCACCAGGACAGGAAAATAATTACCAGGAATTAAAAGCCGCTTTGATGAAACATTTTGACATCACAGCACAAACGTATAGGAAGAAGTTTAGATCGTCTAGACGAGAGCCGGGAGAACTATTCGCCGCCTACAGTCTGAGGCTGAAATCCTATCTACAGAAATGGATGGACTTGGCAGAATTCAAGAGGGATTATGAGAGTCTCGAAGAGATGATGGTGGTCGACCAGATGCGAAAGCAAATGTCGAAACCTCTCAGAACCTTCTTAGGAGAACAAGGGGCGGAACGGATTGATGTTGTGAATAAGCTGGCGGAACGATTCGTGGAAGTACATGGTGAAACTGAGGAACTAAGTACACAAACCAAAGGTCAGGAAAAACAAGACCGAAAGAAATCGACGAACGGAAAAGAAACTAAAGTGGAACCTTATATAAAGCACACAGAGGGGAGTTCAGAGAAGGTGAATGTAGGAAACCAGAGCACCTCGAATTCTCAAGCGAAACGACAGTGGTCTGAGAAGTGGTGTTCATTTTGCAAAGTGCCATCTCACAACACCAAAGACTGCAGATCGAAACCTAAAAGTTCTTACTTCGCAGCATGCAAAGTGATTCCTACATCGGTGATCACAGACAAGGCTGAGGTCGGCGAAGGAGAAAGGAACAAAAAGGACACCCGGAAACCTAGGAAGGGAACAGGGTACACTCACTGCCAGTCGATAACACATAATACTGTGGACTGCAGATGCAAGGCAAAACACGCCAATTGCATAACCAACCTCGAGGAATTAAAAGAGGAAGGCAAGGAAACGGTCAAGGAGATGAAAGACACTCAGGACCAAGAGAGACCACCTGTGGTTGAACTGATTGAAGTCAATGGCCAACAGGTTGCTTGTCTCTACGATACAGGTTTGGATGGGGAAGCGGTGGTGGACGCCAGCTTGGTAAGCCCAGACCAACTTACAGGGGAGACCATAGAGATACAGCCGGCAATGAGGAGTGCTGTTACCATGACGCTGCCAATCGCCAAGGTGGAGATTAAATCCAGGTACGTCGCGGGCATTATTCCAGCTGCTGTATTATCTGACTCCTTATTTCCCATGATCATTGGTACGAAATATGTCTTTTTGGGAATGCCCAAACAGCCAGCTCAAAAGGGAACAGTAGTCAGTGGATCTCAAGGGAAGGAAAAAGAGGCAGAGACACTATGCGACAACTCAGGGAGAGGAGAATTGCATACTGCCCAGAGGAAGGATACTACGTTGCATCCTTGCTACAGGAAGCTGCAAAGAAGTGCTGAGCCACCAGAACGGGGACAGTACTTTCTGAAGAATCAACTACTCTATCGGAGAGCTGGGAGGGGAGATAACCTGCATGAGCAGTGGGTGGTTCCAGAGACCCACCGTCCTCACATTCTTCAGAGTGGACACATCATAGGCGAGAATCGACATATGGGTGTCAGAGAGACCTTGCAGCAAATATCCGGCCATTATTGCTGGCCAGGAATGACCGGAGATGTACGCCGGTGGGTGAAGTCTTGTTCGGAGTGCCAGAAAGCACCACCCAACAAGCGAATTAAGAGGAAACTAGCTCTTAAAGTGGAAGACAAAGTGGAAGTGTGGAGTCCAGCAGAGACCAATATACTCCAAGTAGGATGGAAAGGACCTTATCCTGTGGAAAAGGTGGTGTCCAAGAACATCTACAAAATACGGATCGGGGAAGAGAAGAAAAATCTCCCTAGACATCTCATTAGGAAATATGAAGAGAGATCCGGGAGCAACGCTTCGCACTTTATGGTGATGGCAGCCATTGGGACAAAGGTTACCAGTCCAGACGAAGACCAGAGATCGCCAGTACAACATAGGAGGACCTATGGGACAGTACGTGATAGGTCAGATTTACCCAACGACAGGAGGAGTGAAATCACAAGTCAGGGAAAGGACAAGAGTGAAAGTTTCACCGGTAACCAAGTTCAGAAGGGGTGGGTAACGTCGGGAAAGGCGAGAATTACCCAGGACTCTAACCGACGATGGGCTGACCAGATACAATATCGCCCAAGATGGTCCTGGAAGCAAAAGTCCAGGAGATTTGGGAAAGACGACTCGGTCCATCGAGGACGAGGTGGAACATCCCCAGAGGCAAAGCCGGGGGAAACCAAGAGGACATGGAAGCAGTGTTACAATCAGGATGGGACAATCCATCTGTATTGTGAGCCGTCGCTGACGCAAGTCGAAAGTAGGTCGACCGGACGTACAGGAGCGAGGAGCCAACACTAGTTTCAGTCGTTAGTAGTATAGTAGGGTGTCAATTAGAGCGCCTACTGGATAATGAAGTGAGCCATGTGAGGATCTAATCATATCATCAACACGTGATGTTAATAGCTACTTCGCAGAAGCTCAACGCACGGTGGATGTGATGGACGTTGTTGCGGAAACTGGACTTCACAATGGAATACATCCTTGGTAAGGAGAAGGTATGAGCAGATTTCTTATCCAGACATCCAGCTCCAGAGGAAGAAGACTAGGGTTGTGGATCATGGGAATCAAACCTACAGTGAGAAAGATTCGACGCGGTCTAATCTCTTAAGAGGGGGCCTATGTCGTGAAATACTGAGAGTTAATGATTCCCAGATAGACGACTGTATACACCAACTAACCAGGTAGAAAAAGGGTTAACAACCGAAGCAGAAGGGTTAACAAACAACGGGTTGACCAGACAGGTGTTTATAGGTCAAGACAGAAACGGCTAACCGCACAGGTAAAATGTCGAGTGGAAAAATTGGTTTGCGACTAAAGCAGAGAGATGATTGGACAGCATATTGCGGAATGGATGTGAAACGGTTCAGAGCTGTATTTTTCCACTAACAATGATAATGCAGTCTGGATGTGAGGTGTCCAGCAATGTCAAGGACTATGCGGCAAAAATGACCGATATAAAGAGGGTCGATTCTTTGTGTAAGTTTAGTGTGTGTTCCAAACTGACCTGAAGGAGATATGTTCTTGAGTGGGAATAGAAATACACGTCCCTAATGATGGAAAGAGGGGATAATAGTGTGTTATTCGCTAAGTGTTTTTTCAATTCCAGGAACATAGATGCCTAAATAAGGTATAAAGATATTAGATATAGTTTAGCATAGGAATATAGATGTGAAGGAATAGTATTTACCATTGTTTTCTATTAGTAGATAGTTTAGACTTTGATGAATTCATATGTCTTATGCGGGTGTTCACTTCGGAAGCCTTGTCATTATGGCTTTAGAAGGACACTTGCATAAGTAGTAGTAAGGAGCGGACGCTTATCACTGGATTTGTTATACTTTTCCAGGTTCCACTCTCCTAGTGAAAGCAGAGAAGAGATGAAGAGGAATACCCTTGAGTAAATAACATACTTACATAGGACCAAACAGAATATGAGCAGGTTGTAAGATGAAGAAATAAATAAATCAATTAAAATACAGAACACTGTATGATCAAATGAATATACCACGAAAACACTTAAAAGGAAAAGATGTTAACCTGTGACAAGCAGGGATACTTACAACTATCAACGTAGTGTAGGCATAAGGAAGAAAGAATAGACAATTAAAACAGTATTAGTAAGGAAAGACTATAAGAAGAACTGTGACGATGTGGTGGTTTTCCGATGTGGGATACTTACCGTCATGAAACAGATTCAGGAGCATTCATAAACTTACGGGACTTTTATTACGGTACCGTGACTCAGTGGTGAACAGTTTTTGTTTCATTCAATAACGGATTTACCATCAGATTCAAGCATACGGATCATCCCGGGTGAGCTCTGTCCTGTTTGATGTGTTGTCCTGTGATCTTGAAGAATGAAAGGACGAGAAGCAACATAGCTGATAGACATTCAGAGTTCATATCTGGCAACCACACTAGAAGAACATACCAACAACATAGACAATATCCATACATACACAAGACATAGTTTTTATTAATAAATCTTTTATCTTATCGTTGAAAGGAACTGTTGTCGGAGTATGTGTTGAGGGAATAATAGAGAGAGAGAAAGAAATAGATATATGGAATGGAAGACAGAAGAGAGGAGTGTAGAACAAAGTCAGTCAATAATCCCAACAGATACTAAGTTTAAAGATGTGCTTGTTGATTCCACTCTCCTCTCGGGAATAACGGGACAATCACTGAATGTAAGAAAGAGAGTGCTGAAATACTATATAGAACCAGTTTCGCTGTATGGCAGTGAATCTTGGAATGTAAATGAACAAATTAAGAAGAAATTAGAAGCAACAGAGATGTGGTTCCTGAGACGAATGTTGCGAATTCCTTGGACTGCCAGAGTAACTAACAACGATTGCCCGAAACAAGCTAATGAAACTAGAACATTATATACAACAATAAGACAGAAACAAACAACTTTCTCTTCTCTCCCGTGTGTTGCCGGGGCCCATAAGGGAAGCAAAGAATAGCAACACTGTAGCCTACCACGTATGTCGTAAGAGGCGACTAAGGAGGCTTGATGGTTCCATAGCCCTGCTACTGAGTGAGTGCGTGGCGCGACACTGTGAGCTGTGAGTTTCGTGTGAAATGCTTTTGAATCTGCCCGAGGTTTTTTTGAACATGACTGCATGTTCGGAGCGATGGTAGATGGCTATGTCCCAAAGTTGACCGGTTTTTGCCTTATGCAGAAATGCGTGGCTGCTGGGCTTCTGGTTGACTGCGACTGCCATCGACGATGAACTGTATTTTTGTGGACTGTGGGTGAACATCTAGGAAACATCCAGATGGGAAAATGACTGCCGATTCCATCAGAGATGAACTGGGTGTTTCGTTGGGGACTATTGTGTTGACATTCTGGCGGCGGCATTATGCACGGTGTATCTGTGCGGGCTGTTGTTTGTCGAGACTCCTGTCTTTTCCACTTTTCGCATTGTGCAGTGGGGAGCATTTTGTGCGATATTCACTGGCACAGGAACGGAGCATAATGGGGACAACCCGTTGCTATGAAGTTGGAACTACGACTAAATAACTAACTAAACAACTTTCTTCGGCCATGTGATGAGAAGAGAGGCATTGGAGAACGTGACAACTAGAAAGATCAAGGGAAAGAGAGGCAGAGGCAGACCAAGAGAAATGATGCTGGATGGATTGAGACGGTAGTAGTACAGTAAATCAGAAAGCACCTTGTTTTTTGTGGTGGTGGTGGAAATAGATATTCCACCACAAAGGGTGATAACTCCTTGTTGTTGTTTTTTAAAAACAACGAGTGGTAGTCAAGTGGTCAAGTAGTGGTCAAGTGACTCATCAGAGTGGGTGTGGTCAAGTGGTTTAAGTACAACATTTAACAACAATAATAAAGAAAACATATGATTCAAGTAAGGTATATAATAATTTTTAATAAAACATATATAGACAAAGTTATACCGTTTTTTTTTTTCTTGGCGGGGAAGTGTGGGAAAATCTCGGGCGGGTGTGACGGTGGTCGGTTCATAACAGAACGAAGTGTATGAGGGGTGGAAAAAAGTCATTAAGTAACGGGTTGTAAAAACGTTGGTGAGTGGTGTGTTAAAATATTTTGAACTGTTAGCACATTGGCGGTGTACATTAGTAGGAATAGAAGGAATAGTTACGGTGGCGATAGTAGTAATAGTGGGTATGGCTTAGTGAAATTAGTTGATAAGGGGTGGTTATTAGTGCTATGTAGATGGTCGTAGTGGCTATTCACTAGCATCACACGTGTTATAAATGAAACCTTGAAAAGTAAAGATCGTCGGTTGTAGCTGGCATGGCTTATCATCAGTTGTTTAAAGTGAGTGATAATGTGATGGTCAAGCAGTGGTAAAGTAGTGGTCAAGCAGTCGAGTGACCACTTAAATTGTCAGAGAAAGTATGTGTAGTGAAACGGTAGTGGATAA
Organism: Cepaea hortensis; assembly: GCA_963921405.1. Taxonomy (NCBI): domain Eukaryota; kingdom Metazoa; phylum Mollusca; class Gastropoda; order Stylommatophora; family Helicidae; genus Cepaea; species Cepaea hortensis. The sequence goes on along the minus strand of OY992879.1, from coordinate 142,168,486 downwards.
AGTGATCGAGGACGTGGTTAAGAGGTGGTCAAGCAGTGGTCAACTAGTGGTCAAGTCGCCGAGTGAGCACTTAAAATGTAGATGAAAGTACGTGTAGTGAAACGGTGATGGTAAAATAAGTAATGACATGGTCAAATAGTGGTCAAGTAGTGGTCAAGTAGTGGTCAAGTGGTCGAATGACCGCTTACATTGTCGGGGAAAGTTGGTATAGTGACATGGTGATGATCAAGAGATGGTCAAGTGGTGGTCAAGTAGTTGTCAAGTAGTGGTCAAGTCGTCGAGTGATCACTTAAATTGTCAGGGAAAGTATGTGTAGTGAAACGGTAGTGGATAAAGTGATCGATGACGTGGTCTAGAATTGGTCAAGCAGTGGTAAAGTAGTGGTCAAGTGGTCGAGTGACCACTTAAAATCTAGAGGAAAGTACGTGTAGTGAAACGGTGATGGTAAAATAAGTTATGACGTGGTCAAATAGTGATCAAGTAGTGGTCAAGTAGTAGTCAAGTGGTCGAGTGAACACTTAAATTGTAGCGGAAAGTACGTGTAGTAAAACGGTGTTGGTTAAAGTGATCGATGACGTGGTCAAGTAATGGTCAAATAGTGGTCAAATGGTTGAGTGACCTCTTAAATTGTCGGGGAAAGTTGGTATAGTGACATGGTGATGATCAAGAGATGGTCAAGTGGTGGTCAAGTAGTTGACAAGTAGTTGTCAAGTAGTGGTCAAGTAAAGGTCAAGCGGTCGAGTGACCACACGTGCCTAATACTCAACCGGGCAAAGATGGCGATGCATCCAGTGACATGCATAAGGTACACACAGTACACGGGGCTAATGATTCAACCGGTCAAAGACGCCGATGCTTCCAGTGACATGCGTAACGATACACGTGGAATACGTGGCTAATGACTCTACCGGTCAAAGACGTCGACGCATCCGGTCACAGGGGTAATGGTACAGCTGACACACGTGGTTAAGAGGGAACCTATAGAAAAAGGGTGTCCAATCGGTTGTCGAGCCAGGGAACCTAACTCATGATGATTACCGTGTATGGGAGTGATTCCACTACATCGTTAACATTGCAGCCGAAGGCTAAAATGGTCTCTCTCTCTCTCTCTCTCTCTCTCTTTCTCTCTCTCTCTCTCTCTCTCTCTTCTATATCCGTGTAGGTCTAAAGTAATTGAGTAACACCAAAGGACACCCTAACATCAATACAACATAAACCGGTCTCGAAAGCCCCATATGCGCGTGTAAACAAGTCACCACAGTGTCCGACTAAGCCTTTCTCATCCTCATAGTGCAGGGATGCGATCACCGATGCTAGCCGGGGAAGTCGTATCTGTACGTAACAGCTATCGGGTCATACAACGACGAGGGGCTAGTGCATGTTAACAGATGTATAATATTACGCACGAACACAACAAACTGTCCCGACTCAACCTTAGGCAATGCATGTAACATGACATAGCACGTGTCCGCTGTCATAAATAGCGACATCTACACTTTCATTACCTCTCTATGTGTACATACATGTCTTTACATCTTTCTCCAGAAACCCATTTCCAACACCAATATATGTTTTTTTTTCAGTGTGCCTGCTCAGTGCCACACTTCGCAACCAGACAAAAGTACAACTTCTATGTACCACTTCAACCGGCAAATAAGAAAATATGTTGTACAAAGTATTAAAATTATTGGTCAAATATAGGAATATCTCGTCCAAACTTATAAAAAGTAGGAACATTTGGTAACCTATTGGGACAAATAACAATCAAGTAGGAAACTTTGTTAGTCAAATAGAAAAAAAATATTGACCACGTAACGAAATATCTTGTCCAAACTTATGAGAAGTAGGAAAATGTGTTAGTCAAATGAGAAAAAGATTGACCAAGTAGCGAAATATCTCCGCCAAACTTATGGAAAATAGGAAACTTTGTTAACCAAGTGTGAAAAAGTATCGGCCAAAGAGAGAAATATCTCACCCAAACTTATAAAAAATAGGAACATTTGTTAACCATAGAGGGAAAACGCTTGACCAAGTAAGTCAATGTGTTAACAAACATTATAAATAAGTAAGTATAAAATTATTAGTAATAATATTATAATTAAAATTATATAGTATAATATTATAAGTAAGTATAAATAAGACCAAGTAACGAAATATCTCCACCAAACTTATGAAAAGTGAAACTTTGTTAAGCAAGTATGAAAAAGTATCGCTCAAAGAGAGAAATATCTCACCCAAACTTATAAAACGTAGGAACATATGTTAACTAAATGGGAAAAAATCTTGGTCAAATAGGAAAATTTGTTAGCCAAATGGGAAAAATATTGTCCAAGTAACGAAATACATCGTTCAAACTTACGAAAAGTAGGAAAATTTGTTAACTAAATGTGAAAATTTTGGTCAAATTTCAACCAAACTAATAAATATTTCAACTAAACTTATAAAAATGTAGGAAAATTTGTCAGCCAAATGGGAAAAAGGTCGGCCAAATACAGAAATATCGCAACCAAACTTATAAAAAAGAAGGAAAAGATTGACCAAGTAGCGAAATATCTCGTCGAAACTTATAAAAAGTAGGAAACTTTGTTAACCAAATGTGAAAAAACAAAACAAATATTGACGAAGTAAAGAAATAGCTCCTCAAAATTTATGAAAAGTAGGAAACTTTGGTACCCAAATGCGAAAAATGTCGGCAAAATACAGAAATAGCTCGTCCAAACTTGTGAAAGGTAGAAAATTGTGTTAACCAAATGAGGAAAATGTTGACCAAAATAGGAAATGTCTCTTCCAAACATAAAAATGGAGGAAAATTTGTTAGCCGAATGGGAAAAAATATTAGCCAAGTAAAGAAATATCACATCCAAACTTACAAATATCTAGTCCAAACTTATCGAAAGTAGGAAAAATTGCTAACCAAATGGGAACAATGCTGAGATGAATAATTTTGAATTTCTTGGACTATCAGAGTAACTAACGATGATCGCATAAGAAAAGCCTAATGAAAATTTAGCATTATATACATCACATACAACAAACTCTTTTTTTAAGAGACATAGATACAAACCAGTGTTAGCAATGGAAAAAGTTAAATTTGTATGACTAAATTTTAATTAAAATTTAAAAATAATAAATCGCAATTTTATTGCGCAAGATATAAGCTCGATACACGTCCTATACTTATTATTTCAAGTTCTTCCTGTGGTTGATGGTCGATGACTATATGTCATAGTGTGGACAAGACAGGTTAAGCACATGATCGTATAGACCCAAGTCTCCGCGTTGTTTTAAACATACTTTATTTGCCGAATAGTTATACTACAGCATACATGATGGTTAACTCCCTGCCCGGTGTTGACATGTCTTCTCGCTGGCCCCAAGTGACGTGTGTGTTCTCCTAGATACACTTCTTCATTCGTGCACACACGTTCACTATGGTTTTCCCCCTAGTCAAGGAATGCGCAGCATTCCTTAACTCTTTACTCCTAACCTAATTCCCTCACTGTTACATATATTCGTTGTCTAGAATAGCGCCTAGTAGATTAGGGGACAGCTGCATTATCTCCTTTAGGTTAGGAGTAAAGAGTTAAGGAATGCTGCGCATTCCTTGACTAGGGGGAAAACCATAGTGAACGTGTGTGCACGAATGAAGAAGTGTATCTAGGAGAACACACACGTCACTTGGGGCCAGCGAGAAGACATGTCAACACCGGGCAGGGAGTTAACCATCATGTATGCTGTAGTATAACTATTCGGCAAATAAAGTATGTTTAAAACAACGCGGAGACTTGGGTCTATACGATCATGTGCTTAACCTGTCTTGTCCACACTATGACAGCAGGTTGATTTGGTGCCGTGAAAGTCTGAAACATGGGAGGTCGCGGAGAGAGTACCGCTATAGAAAATTGTTGTGTCTGGGCGTCTGGAGAAGGAAGTTTGTAAATATTGAGAAACGCAACAGATGAAAGCCGCCTGTTGATAGTTATTGTATACCTGTTTAACAAGGAGTTCCATTTTCAAGGACAGCGCTCAAAAAGGTTTGATTGATAAACTTATTTTTTTGAAAGACTGATGTTGTTACATATTTAATCCTATAAATTAACTGGAGAATTCACCAACGCTAATTGAAAAATTGATCAAGTAATGCCGTTCTGCATCAAAAGTCAGTACAAATTATGAAGTTTAACCCGTGGGACTGTTGAAGGTGAAGTCAAGGTTAGCTGCAAGTTTCATAATTATGAAATCAAGATCTGCAATACTTTCTACAGTCACTTCACATTTAGAAGGCATTGATAAAATTTGTCTCAACTTATAAGATAAAGCACTTTAAACTGACCATGGCGAGAGTCCCACATGAAAATAAGAGATTGGATAGCGTCAGCTTTAAATCAAATTGTTGTTGACTGGATTACGTTTGCGCTGAAATTTATATATGAAAAACCCAGATGGCTGTTGGAAACTGAGTTTTTTGTTGCTGAAGTCGTGTGAGCAGTTGTCGTTTGCGTGAAGGTGACCTTACTTGAAGGGAATCTACAGTTAATCGAGCAAGTAAACAAGCAGTCTTGTTGCGAGCCTGGTATCGAGCATAATTTTCGTCAGGAATTAATTGGAGAGAACTGACTTCGACTTCGATTAAATTATTATGGAAAGAAATCCAGAGGCTCTTCTTTGTTATGCTCATTTCAACGAGCTTGATTAGAGTCATTTGTTAATGTGGTGTAGGTAATTCTGAATCAGTAGCTCATTTAAATTCTTTTGTCAAAATTCAGGATTGAAACAGGAATATTCTTCGTCAGGATCTTCGATTGGAGGCTTTAATTAAGTTAATTAGATAATATTAGAGTAATTAACAGATTTTGTATTGTTGCTGAATTTGAAATTAACATTGTTTGAAATATTTGTATATTGCTTGATAATTATAGATTTTAGGATGGAATCCCAAGATTTTTCACAGGTACTGACTGGAGTTGGCGGGGCAATATCAAGGTTGGATGCAGTATTAAGACAACAAAATGTAAACAGTGATGTTGAAAGATTTAGTGGTCAAGCAAATCAGTTTAAGAAATGGATCATTTCTATTGAGAAACATGCATATTTAATAAACGCTACAGATGGGGAGAAAAAGAATTTGGCATACAGAACAAGTACAAGTCCAGTTTCTGACCATATAAGAAGAAAATTAGAAGCAGCAGGAGGTGAAACCTGGGAAGAATTTAAAGATGATCTCGCAAGAAAATATGCTGAAATTACTGATCCACAACACGCATTCTCAGTATTGCGACAGACTAGACAAAGCAGCACAGAAAGTGTCCAGTTATATAGTGACAGGTTAATCAATTTGGCGGAAGAGTCATTTTTAGGACAGAATGTACGAGCTGAAGAGGTGGAACGGATGTTAGTAGGGATTTTTGTTGATGGGATTAGGTCAGATGGATTGAAATTTAAATTATTAAGAGAGAATCCTGCAAGATTGTCACAAGCGGTAGATATTGCTATACAAGAGGAAAGCTTGAGGAGGAGGTTTAGGTTAAGAGTAGGACGAGAGTTAGGTAGTAGTTCAGAAGATAGAATTGAAGAACCTATGGAAATAGGACAGTATAGACATGGATGGAGAGGAAGACGAGGAGAAATACAGATGGTACAAAGAAACGAGAACGTATATAATCAAGATAGAAGAGGACAAGTGAGAAATACTGTAAGAAACATGGAAGGAAACACTAATAACTCGAATGTGGTTTGTTGGGGGTGTCATAAACGGGGGCACATTTTTCGCTTTTGTGGTAACAGAAGTGGCCCATCGAATACGCAAAATAGTAGAGGTGTTCAGTCGAGTATAGAGAATAGAATTGCAAATGGCAGACCAGTAAATTGGAATTCTGGAGAAATACAGAGAAATTTTAGAAGGTCAGGAAATCAGGAAAATTGGCATCCCGCTTACTGAATAGGGTCGGCAGTAGGAGGGAAGATAGTAAGATCCAAAAAGGGCATCAATATATTAAAAACCCAAAGGATGAGTATAATAGAACATTTAGAAATAAAAAACAAGACGAGGTAAAACAATTGTCATTAAATATGGTAGATCCTAGCTCATGTATAGTACAGATAGGAAAATATAAAGTTAGAACATTAGTGGATTCGGGAGCACAAGTTAGCGTGATTAAAGAAGCATTTTTATATCGAATGTTAAAAAATTGTAAAATATTTAGAATTCAGGAGAATCTTCATTCGGTAACGGGACAAAAGTTAGAAGTGTTAGGACAAACGATGATAAATTTGAAATTAGGAGGGATAAATGTCAGGCATATGTTTCATGTGGTTAAAGAATTAAATAGAAATATGATATTGGGACGAGATTTTTTATTGAAAAATGGGGTGAGACTTTTATTTGATTTGCATAAATTAAAATTCCAAGATGTTTACGTAGATCTAGAAGAAGATATGCATGTGTCGACACTAGTTAGAGTTAAAACGACCATGAATTTAAAACCACAGTCAGTTAATTTGATACAAGCAAGACTGAAGAGAAACCCGTATTATGTAGCAGGAAACATAGTCAGAATCACGGAATTGCAAAATGAAATAATTGATGAGCCAGGTTTAGAAGTTCCGGATGGAATAATAGAATTAGATAAAAGTTTAACATTTCCAGTAATGGTTATAAATAACACAGGTAGAGAAATTAAATTATACAGAGGATGTGTAATAGCCAAGCTAGAACATAACGTTAGTGACATATTGGCAACAGATAGAGTAAATATGGCAGGTATAAGTTATTCAGAAACCTCTAGTGAAAGAATTAATAATAGACGCGGATGCAGAAGAAAAGGGAACGTAAGAATGGATGAATTGATCCATCCATATAGAAGAAATACAGCACAAATACATTCACTAGACAAAGTAACAAGAGAAAAAGAATTGTTAGCACAATTAAAAACTTCGCCAGAAAATAAGGAAGTGTTAGAAAAACTTATAAAGCAAAATCAAGATGTGTGTGCGATAAATGATTTAGAATTGGGTAAGACACAAACAGTTACGATGGAAATAGACACGGGAGATCATCCACCAATTAGTTTAAAATCATACAGAACTCCATTAAGAAATAGAGAAGTCGTAGAAAAGGCAATAGAAGATATGTTGAAAGCAGGCATAATAACAAGGTCAAAATCAGAATGGTCATCTCCGGTCGTCATAGTAGCCAAATCTGATGGTTCGAACAGGTTCTGCTGTGACTATAGGGCGTTAAATAAAATTACTAAGAATGTAGCGTACCCATTGCCGGTGATTGATGATATTTTGGGGTTACTTAATGGCTCTACATATTTCACAACGCTGGATGCAAGAGCAGGATTTTGGTGCATTCCGATGTCGAAGGACGCGCAAAGGAAAAGTGCCTTTTGTACTCATATGGGTTCTTACGAATTCTTACGTATGCCATTCGGTCTCAAAAATGCACCATCTCACTATATGTTCTTAATAAATGAAGTGCTAGACGGTATGCAAAGTTTTGCCCTGGCATATATTGATGACGTATTGATTTTTACGAAAGGAGATGTGGAGAATCATTTGAAACATGTTAGACTAGTATTTGACAGATTAAGAAAGCATGAAGTTAAATTAAAGCTTAGTAAGTGCCAGTTTTTAAAGACAGAAACAAAATATTTAGGTTATATAATAAATAGGGAAGGTATTAAACCAGACCAGGAAAAGATAAAAGTTATTAAAGAGTTACCTCCTCCCACTAATGTTAAGGAAGTGCGTGCTTTTATAGGAACGTGTGCGTATTATAGACGGTTTGTACCAGCCTTTTCAAGGATAGCAATACCTATTACGAATTTAACGGGAAAATACGCTAGGTTTAAGTGGGATGATGAGTGTCAAAAAGCGTTCGAACTTTTAAAAGATAGCTTAACGGTGGTACCATTATTGACACATCCAGACTTGAATAAACAGCTAATATTATACACAGATGCTTCAGACAACGCAATAGGAGCATGTTTGGTTCAACCATATGAAGGAGAAGAATCTGGAATACCAGGGGTTAAAAATGGAAGACCAATCTATTTCTTGTCTCATAAACTCAGCAAGACTCAAAAGAAATGGCCGATTATTGAGAAAGAAGCATATGCTATACACTACGCTCTTCAAAAATTAAATTACTATTTACATAACGCCAATTTCATTATTAGAACTGACCACATGCCATTAAAGTCGATATTAGAAGCACCAATACAAAATAGGAAAATACAAACCTGGGCATTGAATTTACAAGGGTACAATGCTAAGGTTGAATATGTGTCAGGGAAACATAATACGTGCGCCGATCTTTTGTCTAGAATCCCGTACCCACAGTCATCAGGAAACACGGAAGATGAAGTTGAACCAGACATAGACGATCGAAACTGGCAAGTAAATATATTAGATTCTGCCATAATAAATAGGGAAGAATTTGAGAGTTTACCATCGGATCAAGAGTCTGAACCTAGAACAGAAGACCCACATTTAGAACAGTTTGATATGAAAACAGAACAAGAACTAGATCCAAAAATAGTACAGATAAAAAGAAAACTGAAAGAAACAGGGGAAAATAGTTTTAAAAGAAAGTTTGTAGAGTTACAAGAAGACAATCAATTATATTATATCAGTGAAAAAGGTGAAGGAGTAAGAAAATATATTCCGAAACATTTAGAACAAGAAGTCTTAAAGGCATATCACGATAATAATGGTCATTTTGGACGAGATAAGTTAGTGAAGGCTATTAGCAGTAAATATTACTGGCCGAATTTATTCAAAAGTGTATATGAATATGTTGAAGCGTGTGAAAAGTGTAGGTTAAGAAACATGAAGATAATTAAATGTCCTTTACAAGATACCGATATTCCTCAATTTCCAATGCAGAAAGTAAGTTTGGATATTTCAGGTCCTCATCCAAAAACATTATCGGGAAATGTATACCTACTACATATAGTTGATTCATATAGTCTCTGGCCAGAAGTTTATCCAATTCCAGACAAGAGTGCTGATTCAGTTATAAATATGCTTTTACAAGAATTTATACCAAGGTTTGGGTGTCCACAAATAATACTTACAGATAATGGGAAAGAATTTGTAAATAAAAAGTTTGAGAAATTGCTAAAAGATTGGAATATAAAACACATTAGGACTTCATATTACAGACCAACTTCTAATGCTAAAAATGAGAGACAACACAGAACACTATACAATATTCTAGCGAAAAATGTAGAAGAACACGATATGGATTGGGATCTTTATTTGGGGATAGCATTAGCGGCGATACGTACACACGAAAATGAAGGAACAGGTTTCTCACCATTTTACTTAGTACATGGAAGAGAACCAATATTGCCAATTGATAATTTATTAAAGCCTAGGAGAAAATATCTGGGGGAAGATTTTCAAGAAACAAGGTTGCAAGAGATGCATAAAGCACATGTACGTTTAAGAAATAATATAATTAAGGCTAGAGAAAGACAGAAGAAATACGCAAATAAAAATGCACACTTACAAGAGTTTAACGTAGGTGATAGAGTATATTATAAAAAACATAGAAAAAACTCTAAGTTTGATGCTCATTGGGTCCCGGGATACTATATTCTAGAAAAAAAAGGTCCAGTGTCGTATACTATTAAGAATCAAATTTCAGGGCATGTTGCACGTTCACATGTAGAACACTTAAGGCGGGATAATGAAGAAAGGAATGCAGAGAATAATAATAATAATTATTGTTCCGAAGAAATATTGTCAGGTGGACAGTTTGTCAGACAAACGGTATATCCAATGCCTATAAAGAATGGAAAACAAGTAACAACAGCTGAACAAGAAGAAACGGTACCAAAAACAGTCATTACAGAGGAAAATAACATGTATGACGATTATATTAGTGAAGAGTCGGTCAGGGAAAATATCGAACCTCCATTTATGAATACAAGACAGGCAGTAAAAAGAAAGTTGGATAGACAGAAAGAAAAAGAAATTAAGAGGCAAAGGAAACTTAGAGTGAGTTCTTCAAGTGGTGAAGATATGCCAGTATTTGAAAATTTGTTGAGACGGCAAGACAGGAAAATTAGATTGGATTTAGAAAGGAAGAAATTAGCGGTTGCTAGTAATGGATATACAGACGGGGAAGAAGAAATGGATGAAAAGTCAGAAACTGATGAAGAAGCTGATATGAAAGAAGATAGCTCTCCTCGGGAGGATAGCGACATTGATGTAGATATTGCAATTATAGAAAAAAATTTGAAGTTATTAAGAAAATGGAGAAGAGATAGATAAATAGCTTGGTAGAATATTCTGCAGATGGCAGATAGAAGAAGAAGTTAGACACGATATTTTTGTGTTTACAAAGAAGGTACTTGGTGGAGTTTTTTCTAAAACGGAAAATTATTATTGGGTACTCATAATATGGTCTTGAAATTCATAATGTATGTGTAAATTGATTAATGTGTGGGGATAAATATGATGAGGGGATTGATATGGTTTGCTCAATTGTTGGGACTACAATTGTGTTTTATGAAATGTGAAAAATAAGTTAACTTAGATGGTTATTTTTACAGTGTTTTGGTTTTATTGAGTGTGTTTAAAATGATTATTACTTTGAAGTTCAATTAAAGTGGTGGTTAGTGAAGTGACTCAATATGTAGTAATGGAGGGGTATGTTGTTATTACATGTGGGGTATGCAATGTATAGACAAGGTTTATAATAGGAGCTGGGTTGAACAGCGTTTAATGGGAGAATATGGGGGGAATGCCAGGTTGAGTTTTGGCATTTAAATAACTGGATATTGGAAGAAGAAGACTGTACTTAACAGTATAATAATAGTTAGGAGGTTTTTTTTTGTTGAAGGAATGGTAAACGGGAAATTGATGACCTGAATAGTACAAAGGCTGGCAGTTTTGGATTAACATATTTTTTTTTTGATAATAACAATTATTATTGACGGAAACTGAAGATAAATTTGGAAACTTTATTTTTTGATAAAGTTTTGAGAATGTATGGGAAGAGAAAGGTGATTACTTCTTACTTTTTCCTTACTTTTTCTTTCTTATTTGTTTTGGTGCGCACCAACCCAAATATAATCTAACTATATTTTTTCTGTCTATCCTAGAATCCTGAGAGTGTGAGAATGTGAATAAGGGGGAAATAAAGGATAAGGGAATATCTTCAGTTTTGTCAATCATAATTTGGATGGACATTTTAAAGTAAAAGCGGTTCGCTTATGGAGACTTTTGTATTGTGGGGAATTTTATGGAGAGTTTTGTAGAGAGTTTTCTAGAGAACTTTATAACGAGTTTTGTAGAGAGTTTCAATATTATTGTCTCTGGTTAGCAATTGGCTATGAGGAGATACGAGAATTGAGTTAGGAAATATATGGAATTGTTGTTATTGTAGTATAGAGATGTAAAGTTAACTAATTAAAAGTTGGGGTTCAGATTTTTTCAAGGAAAAATTCTCTTTGAAGAAGGGGAGGCATTGTAACACTGAGGGAATTAGGTTAGGAGTAAAGAGTTAAGGAATGCTGCGCATTCCTTAACTCTTTACTCCTAACCTAATTCCCTCACTGTTACATATATTCGTTGTCTAGAATAGCGCCTAGTAGATTAGGGGACAGCTGCATTATCTCCTTTAGGTTGGAAAATCTGCTTAGTCAGCAGAAAATCGGCTGTTCTGTAATCAAAGAGAATGTTAGTGTTATTTGGTATGAAACGTTGAAAGTCAGGTTAGAAGTCTTCGGTTAGAAGATGTGGTAGATGGTATTCAATGGCTCAATAAGGCAGACGTGGTTTTAAAAAAGGCCGACTTCATAACAGACACTGTTTGGTTGGTTGCAGACTTACCGCTATTGCGGATGTGAAATGCTAAAGTAAACTAGATGTGGACACCGTAAGAAATGTTAATTTAGCTTGACTTCGAGAAAAACCCTTGCATTGTTGAGAGAGGGAACAATTAAATGTTAGTGTAGCAGACATTATGGCATGGAAAGTTGAAGATGACAGCCATGGTAAATGGTTCGGTGATGATGAATATCTAGATGATATATAAACTATGTAGGTAGAATCACAGACGGTCTTACCATACATGTTGTTAACCGTCATGAGTGTTTCATTGGAGGTCGTGTACAACGGAGGCTTGAAGCTCTTGGTAATGTGACATGGTAAAGTTGTGAAGACATCTACGAAAGACAGAGATATTTTGATGGTAGAAAGAAAGCAAGAGTGTAGAGAGATGCATGCGTAGTCTGTAGAAGGGCTTCTTTAGCAGGGTACGTTGGAATAGTAAGTTGAATATTTGAGTAGTGTAAAAGACGGAAAGTGGTGACGTTGCTAATTATGTAGTGTCAATGTCCTTTCAGATACAAGTTCATGACACTCTTGACATACCTACAGAAGATAATAACAGGTCTCTAAGTGACTGGTTTGAGGATGGTGTGATACAGGGTTATGTTAAGAAGAAAGATGACCTTTGGAAATAATATCATATTGATGTAAACCTCTTTAACAGGGATACGTTTACTGTTCTTAAGGAGGACACTTTTGGTGAAGACAGTGTGATGTGGAGAATTGGAGGTGGTAGTAGTAATATGGAGGAGTCATGGAGGAGTCCAGACTCAGGATTAAAAACCAGATAGATTACATCCTGATTAGCAAAAGGTTTCGAAATGCGTTAACAGTCGTAAAAACAGTTCCAAATGCAGACTGTTACAGTGATCACAGATTAATTACAGGCACATTGAGGGTAAAGTTAAAGAAAGTCAAGTATACAGCAGGAAACCCTAAATATGACTTGTGCAAATTGAAAACTGACAAAGAAATACAAGATAATTTTAACATAGAAGTAAAGAACAAATTTGATATATTGTCTGATCTAGAGATCCTGTTTCTAGATGTAGATGATCAATGGGAAACGATGAAGAATTCAATCAGTTGCGCAGCAGAAAAACTATTCCAAAAGTAAAGAAAGTGGGCCGTAAGAAATGGATGACTGAAGAAATTTTACAACTAATGGAAACAAGAAGACAGAACAAAAATAATCCTGCCAAATATGAAGAAATTCACAGAAAAGTGAGAACCTTATGTAAGGAGGCAAAAGAAACATGGCTTGAGAAAAATTGCAGAGAAATTGAAAAACAACACAACAGTAAAAATGCGAAACTAATGCACAAAATAATTCAGGAGATTACTAATCAAAGAACACGTACATCAGCAGGCTGCCTAAAGACAAAAGATGGAAGAGTCATAATAGAAAAAGATCAGATTTTACATGTATGGTCAGATTACGTGAAAAACCTTTATGACGATAGCAGAGACGAACAATATATTGTTCAAAATAACAATGAAGGGCCAGCAATTTTGAAGATGGAGGTTCAGAATGCTCTTAATCATATGAAATCTGGCAAAACCCCCGGTCCAGACAGCGTCACAACAGAAATGATTAATGCTTTAGAAGAATATGGAATAGATAAAGATACCAGTCTGCTTAATACAATATATGATACTGGAAATATACCTCAGGAGTTATGTAATTCTGTATTTATTGCAATCCCAAAGAAATCAGGAGCCTTGGAATGTGATCAACATCGAACAATTAGTATAATGAGTCACATCACGAAGATTTTGCTAAGAATTATCATGCAAAGAGTTAGGAGGAAAATACAACCTGAAATAGGAGAAGAACAATGTGGGTTTGTGGAAGGCAAGGGTACAGTAAATGCTGTGTATATACTTAGAAACATAATCAAACGTTCTATAGAAGTAAACAAAGATCTACACCTTTGCTTTATTGACTACACAAAGGCTTTTGATAAAGTGAGACATGTCAACATGATAAGGATGCTTGAAGATCTACAAATTGATGGAAAAGATCTTAGACTTGTAAAAAACATATATTGGAAACAACAAGCTGCCATAAGAGTTGATAATGAAGTAAGCCAATATCAGCCTATTAAAAGGGGTGTGAGACAGGGATGTGTAATGTCTCCAGATCTGTTTTCCCTGTACAGTGAAAGTATTTTCAGAAATATTGAAGATATGGAAGGAATCAACATTGGGGGACGATGCATCAATAACATTAGATATGCAGATGATACAGTCTTGATTGCAGACAATGAACAGGACCTGCAAAATTTAGTAGATGCGATTGTTACACACAGTGAACAACTAGGGTTAGAATTATATTGTAACAAGACACAGATTATGGTCGTCACTAGGAAGGACGAAATACCACAATGTAATATACAAGTAAATGGGAATATTCTTCAACAAGTGAGCAGGTACAATTATCTCGGAACAGTAATAACATCTGATGGGAGATGCCTTGAAGAGATTAGAACAAGAATCGCCATGGCAAAAGTAGCCTTTAGCAAGATGAAAAACATATTGACCAATAAAAAGATGTCAATTGAAACGAGAAAAAGAGTGTTGAGATGCTACATTGAACGTGTACTTTTGTATGGATGTGAAGCGTGGACAATGAGCAGTCAGGCTGAAAAACATCTGATGGCTGTAGAGATGTGGTTTCTGAGGAAAATGCAAAGAATACAATGGACAGCCAGAAAGACCAATGAACAAGTCCTTCAAGAAACAAATGAAGATCGTAAATTGATTAGAGAAATTAGACGTAGACAGTCACAATTTTTTGGGCATGTTATGAGAAGAAATGGATTGGAGAATTTGGTGACAACTGTAAGATCGAGGGGAATAGACCAAGGGGAAGACCTAGAAGCAAGTACCTGGATGGCTTGGCCTTGTGGCATGGTCGAGACAGAAACACGGAGCTGATCCACGACTCTGGTGATCGAGTGAGATGGCAGAACATGACCGCCCACGCTTACCGGCATGGCACATGATGGATGGATTTATAAGTTTGGTTAAAATATTTCTTTACTTGACCAATATTTTTTCCCATTTGGCTAACAAATTTTCCTACCTCTTGTCAGTTTGGTTGATATATTTCTGTATTTTGCCAACATTTCATTAGTTTGGGTGACGTGTTTTCCTACTTTAAGAAAAAATTAGTTTGACCAAGATATTTATAAGTTTGCATGATATATGTCTTTACTTGGTCAATATTTTCTCCATTTGGGTAGCGTTTTTTATACTTTGCCACACATATTTCTTAGTTTGACCTCATTTATCTCAAATTGATAAACATTGTTTTTCTTATCTTGCCGTACATATTTCTTAGTTTGTGTGTACTTTTTCTTAATTTAGCCAACCTTTTTCCCAAGTTTGGGTGACATATTTCTTATTTTGGCCAACAAATTTTCCTACTTTTTTATAAGTTTGGTCGAGACATTTATAAGTTGTATCAACATTTTGGTTGATTTGGCTGACGTGTTTTCCTACTGTTTATTAGTTTGACCGAAATATGTATAAGTTTGGTTGATATATTTCTTTTCTTTGTCAGTATTTTCCCATTTGGTTAGCAATTTTTCCTACTTTCCATAAGTTTGGACTAGATATTTGTAAGTTTGAATGCGCATTTTTTTACTTGGCTAATATTTTTTCCCATTCGGCTAACCAATTTTCCTCCATTTTTATATGTTTGGACGAGACATTTCCTATTTTGGTCAACATTTTCCTTATTTGGTTAACACAATTTTCTACCTTTCATAAGTTTGGATGAGCTATTTCTGTATTTTGCCGACATTTTTCGCATTTGGGTAACAAAGTTTCCTACTTTTCATAAATTTGGAGGAGTTATTTCTTTACTTGGTCAATATTTGTTTTTTGTTTTTTTCGCATTTGGTTAACACAGTTTCCTACTTTTTATAAGTTTCGACGAGATATTTCGTTACTTGGTCAATCTTTTCCTTCTCTTTTATAAGTTTGGTTGCGATATTTCTGTATTTGCCCGACCTTTGTCCCATTTGGCTGACAAATATTCCCACATTTTCATAAGTTTAGTTGAAATATTTATATGTTTGGTTGAAATTTGACCAAAATTTTCACATTTAGTTAACAAAGTTTTCTACTTTTCGTAAGTTTGAACTATGTATTTCGTTACTTGGACAATATTTTTCCCATTTGGCTAACAAATTTTCCTATTTGACCAAGATTTTTTCCATTTAGTTAACATATGTTCTCACTTTTTATAAGTTTGGGTGAGATATTTCTCTCTTTGAGCGATACTTTTTCATACTTGCTTAACAAAGTTTCATACTTTTCATAAGTTTGGTGGAGATATTTCGTTACTTGGTCAATATCTTTATTATTTTGGTGAACAAATTGTCTTACTTGATCAAGCTTTTCCCCCCTTTGGTTAAGAAATTTTTCTATTTTTTATAAGTTTGGGTGAGATATTTCTCCCTTTGGCCGATACTTTTCACACTTGGTTAACAAAGTTTCTTATTATTCATAAGTTTGGCGGAGATATTTCGTTACTTGGTCAATCTTTTTCTCATTTGACTAACAAATGTTCCTACTTTTCATAAGTTTGGACAAGATATTTCGTTACGTGGTCAATATTTTTTTCTTCTGTTTGACTAACAAAGTTTAATACTTGGTTGATAATTTTCCCAATAGGTTACCAAATGTTCCTACTTTTTATAAGTTTTGACGAGATATTTCTATATTTGACCAATAATTTTAATACTATGCATAACATATTTTCTTATTTGCCGGTTGAAGTGGTACATAGAATGTGTACTTTTGTTTGGTTGTGAAGTGTGCACTGAGCAGGCACACTGAAAAAACATATATTGGTGTTGGAAATAGGTTTCAGGAGAAAGATGTAAAGACACGTATGGACACACAGAGAGTTAATAAAAGTGTAGATGTCTAATTTGCTACGTGATAACGTCGCTATTTATGACAGCGGACACGTGCTATTTCATGTTACATACATTGCCTAAGGTTGAGTCGGGACAGTTTGTTGTGTTCGTGTGTAATATTATACATCTGTTAACATGCACTAGCCCCACGTCGTTGTATGACCTGATAGCTGTTATGTACAGATACGACTTCCCCGACTAGCACCGGTGATCACATCTCTGCACTATGAGGATGAGAAAGGCTTAGTCGGACACTGTGGTGATTTCTTTACATGCGCATATGGGGCTTTCGATACCGGTTTATGTTGTATTTATGTTAGGGTGTCCTTTGGTGTTACTCAATTACCTTAGAACTACACGGATATAGAAGAGAGAGAGAGAGAGAGAGAGAGAGAGAGAGAGAGAGAGACCATTTTAGCCTTCGGCTGCAATGTTAACGATGTAGTGGAATCACTCCCATACACGGTGATCGTCATGAGTTAGGTTCCCTGGCTCGACAACCGATTGGACACCCTGTTTCTATAGTTTCCTTCTTCATCCCCTTGTCTCTGCTGTACCATTACCCCTGTGACCGGATGCGACGCCATCTTTGACCGGTTGAGTCATTAGCCACGTGTTCCTCGTGTATCGTTACGCATGTCACTGGAAGCATCGGCGTCTTTGGCCGGTTGAATCATTAGCCCCGTGTACTGGGTGTACCTTATGCATGTCACTGGATGCATCGCCATCTTTGCCCGGTTGAGTCATTAGGCACGTGTGGTCACTCGACTGCTTGACGACTTCTTGACCACTATTTGACAACTACTTGACACCTACTTGACCAATCTTGACCATCTCTTGATCATCACCATGTCACTATACCAACTTTCCCCGACAATTTAAGCGGTCATTCGACCATTTGACCACTACTTCACCACTACTTGACCACTATTTGACCATGTCATTACTTATTTTACCATCACCGTTTCACTATACGTACTTTCATCTACAGTTTAAGTGCTCACTCGACGACTTGACCACTATTTGACCACTGCTTGACCACCTCTTGATCACGTCATCGATCACTTTATCCTCTACCATTTCACTACAATACTTTCCCCGAAAATTTAAGTGGTCACTCGACCAATTGACCTCTAGTTGACCACTGCTTGACCACCTCTTAACCACGTCATCGATCACTTTATCCACTACCTTTTCACTACACATACTTTCCCTGACAATTTAAGAGGTCGCACGACCGATTGACACTACTTTACCACTGCTTGACCGCCACATTATCACTCACTTTAAACAACTGATGATAAGTCATGCCAGCTACAACCGACGATCTTTACTTTTCAAGGTTTCATTTATAACACGTGTGATGCTAGTGAATAGCCACTACGACCATCTACATAGCACTAATAACCACCCCTTATCAACTAATTTCACTAAGCCATACCCACTATTACTACTATCGCCACCGCAACTATTCCTTCTATTCCTACTAATGTACACCGCCAATGTGCTAACAGTTCAAAATATTTTAACACACCACTCACCAACGTTTTTACAACCCGTTACTTAATGACTTGTTTCCACCCCTCATACACCCCGTTCTGTTATGAACCGACCACCGTCACACCCGCCCGAGATTTTCCCACACTTCGCCGACCAAAAATAATGTATAACTTCCCGGTACTACCTTCCAGATTTTTCCCACACTTCCCCGCCAGGAAAAAAAAAAGCTGTATAACTTTGTCTATATATGTTTTATTAAAAATTATTATATACCTTACTTGAATCGTTTGTTTTCTTTATTATTGTTGTTAAATGTTGTACTTAAACCACCTGACCACACCCACTCTGATGAGTCACTTGACTACACCCACTCTGATGAGTCACTTGACCACACCCACTCTGATGAGTCACTTGACTACACCCACTCTGATGAGTCACTTGACTACACCCACTCTGATGAGTCACTTGACCACTACTTGACCACTTGACTACCACTTGTAGTTTTTAAAAAAAGGAGTTATCGCCCTTTGTGATGGAATATCGATTTCCACCACCACCACAAAAAAACAAGGTGCGTTCTGATTTACTATACGACTGACGGTTGCATGGAGGAATATCATCAGCAGAGTTGATCCAGAACACCAAAGTCCAGGATCTGTGGAGAGCCATGAATTCCTACGCCAGCTGGCAGGGCACTTGATGATAATGATCGTGATCTACAGAGAATGCAGCAGCAAAGGATGGTCAGGGGATCTGGTCAACAGTCGTCACTCAGAGGTAAAGCAAAACGGACACATAATCAGACTGCAACGGGCACCATTAGTATTGGAACTCTTCGCTGCTGTTGAGGATGAAGACTGAGAGCTTATGGGGATGCCCCTGGTGCAATGATGCCCGTTCATGATTCAACTCAACTCAACTTTCCATACCCAAGAGATCATGGGACACGTGTGATATCATTAGATACCAATTGTTATTTCAAACGTTCCCAGTCCTATGCGAGGACGGAACCCGGCAGCTTCTAAGCCTGAGCCTGAAGAATACACCGTAACCGCTGAACTACGGCTCTCCTCTCATGTGTACCAGTCTCACTCCTCTTTCATTTCCCGTCCTTGTTCAATAGATGATGTTTTGCATATCCTTTACAGGACATCGCTGTCAACATCAGCATCTTTCAGCTGTATGTTGATTTCTTGGCAAGATTACGCTCAGTAGTTTGCCATTGCTTTCTGAGCGGCGGGCTCAGTTATCCCGCAAGTCACCAGCGGGGGTCGAACCGCTCCCAGTTCTCGCCCGCTACGAGACTCTGCGTGATAAACGGAATTACGGAGAAAGTGTTGCAACCACTCGGCCAGAGAGACCGGCCCTTGTTCAATAATTCCTTACTATTTTCCTGTATTTTCCTTTCTTCGATGCTAGTATTAATTTCACCAATAACGATTATAATATCTATAGACCTGACAGTCCAATAACATTCCTCGAAGGTTCAATAACATCTATAAATAGCATACATACTAACTAATTAGACTCTTCAGCACAAATAGCCCAGTTATTAACTAATCAGACCCTTCGATACAAATGTAAAATCGATCGCGCGGCAAAGACGCGTAAACATACTGTGCGCCAAGACACATTCTGTCAGTGGTTTAAAATTAAGATTGATAGAGGAAATCTAGTGGCGCCAAAGTAACGGATTATAAATTTATATTGGCTGATAGGAGCTTAGCTTGTGCGAAAGGGGATATTAAGGAAAGAGATAGATACAAGAGAAGAAACTAGGATAAGACTCGTTACTGTCTTATTCTTCGAGTGTCCTGGAGATTGACGTTTTATTGATTCGTGTAATCATATCTGTCTAAATCGTGATAAAAGATAATTCAATCTGTCTAGTAGCTTCTCTCTCTCTCTCTCTCTCTCTCTCTCTCTCTCTCTCTCTCTCTCTCTCTCTCTCTCTCTCTCTCTCTCTCTCTCTCGCTCTCTCTCTCTCACACATTGTGTGTCTCTCATTGTCTCTTCCTTTTTCTCGCTCTGTCTCTCTCTCACTCATCTAGCTCTCTGTATCTTACTCCCTCTCCCTTTCTATCTCTCTTTAAAATCCTGCTCTCTCTGTCTATCTTTATCTTTCTATTCCACTCTATGTGTCTCTCTCACTCCCCCCCCCCTCTCTCTCTCTCTCTCTCTCTCTCTCTCTCTCTCTCCACCTCTGCCTTTCTTTCACTTTACTAGCTCGCTTTGTATTTCTTTGTCTCCCCCCCCCGCCCATTTATGTCTCTCTTTACCTCTCTCACTTTTCTTTTTCACCCTATCACACACACACACACACACACACACACACACACACACACACACACACACACTACCGGGGAATTAACCATCGAAAGTTTAGCTGAACAAAAAACAACCTTATTATTAACATAAATGTAACAGAATTGTCGTAATCAGCCACAAATTAAGCAAACATTAAAGGGTTTTTAAGCAACCAGTATTAACATTTTCCTTGATTTAAACATCAGACAAAAGATTATTTATTTTACACGTGCAATCTCTGAAAGATTATTATTTAACAACCCGAGATAGTTGCTGAAATTCAGTCATTAAGCGGCATAACTCATTTCAAAAACTTGTAACGGTTTTTACTTGAATGGCAGAACATGACCGCCCACGCTTATCGGCATGGCATATGATGGATGGATGGAAACATTAATATTATAATATATGTAAATGTTTAAAACTAATACATCCCCATACACGCATTTTCTTCAAGAAACCAAAATTAGTTCACAAAATCTATTCTCACAATGTTAAAAGTTACCATCGGGCGCTGTTGAAACATAATACACACCATTCCAATTTTAAAAATATATTACACTAACCCAAGCCTAGAAAAGACATATGCAAAGCAAGCCTACAGAATGCCGTTGCTGTTGTTGTTGTTATTGTTGTTGTTGTTGTTTTTGGTGTTGTTCCAGCAGCATAATAACGCCCTCCCTTCAACCTAATGTCATGTTATGGTAGGTTTATAAATAGGAGTGCCCAGGTTCGTGAATTAATATAACGGTTTGACATAAATCTCTGCTGTGACTGTTGCAACAACTATAAACACGTTAATGCTTCATTCGCATATCAACGGTTGCCTCAACAGTTGTTGTTTTGGGTGCTCGCTGGTGTTGAATTCAAGCGTAGTCCATATACACTTCTGATAGTAAAACTGGACTGAATTTTCCGTGTGTATTAGCTGTCCACCGGGCGCTGGAACGCAAATTATTCCTCCCCACGACGCTTGACGGCAGAAGTGGAAGATGATGATGATTAGCTGTCCCTATTACCATGAACAATAAATAGATAAGCTGGGAAAGTTCTAATGGCTGTGGAAATGTGGTTTCTGGGGACTGGGAAAAATGCGAAGAATATCATGGACGAACAGAGAATCAAATGAGAAAGTCTTACAATTACAAATGAAAGTCGTAAATTCAAGAGAGAGATTAAATCTTAGGCAGTCAAGATAATTTGGGCACACTATAGGGAGAACTAACCTTGAAAACTTAGTTGCAAAATTGATTGGGAAACATTAAGTGGAAGGCAAAGAGATAGATACCTGGATGGCTTGGCCATATGACATAACTCGAACAAGAATACAGACCTAATCCAAAACTGGTGATTGAATGAGATGGCGAAACATTACCACCCACGCCTTTCTGCTTAGCACATAATGATGATGATGATTAATAAATACTTGGGGGGGGGGGGGCGCTCACGTGTGCGATGTTTCGGTTATAATAAACTTTGGCAAAAAGAATGCAAACAGACCTAGAATAACCATTATTACTGGATTTTACCTCCACTGTTTTTTTTAAAATCTTTTCATGAGAAACAATACATGCACACCCTTAACAAGTTAGTTAGTTAGTTAGTTAGTCGCAGTTCCAACTTCACAGCAACGGGTCATCCCCATTATGCTCCATTCCTGTGCCAGTGAATATCATACAAAACGCTCCCCACTGCCCAATGTGAAAAGTAGAAAAGACAGGAGTCTCGACAAACAACAGCCCTTAACAAGGCTCAGGTGAACCGAAAGTTAATATAAAAAGTTACAGCTTAGTCTTTCATAGACTTCATAAGGGTCCAACCAACCAACTAACCAACCAACCAACCATCACATTCCATTATTGCCTTATTGGTTGTTTATTTTGCCTGGAGGAACATCCCTCAGGACATCTTTCAGCCGAAGTCACCAGACCATCGACCGTGATCTTCTTCTTCTTCTTCTTCTTCTTCTTCTTCTTCTTCTTCTTCTTCTTCTTCTTCTTCTTCTTCTTCTTCTTCTTCTTCTTCTTCTTCTTCCTCTTCCTCTTCCTCTTCTTCTTCTTCTTCTTCTTCTTCTTCTTCTTCTTCTTCTTCTTCTTCTTCTTCTTGTGTTCTACTACTACTACTGCTACTATTACTACTACTACTACTACTACTACTACTACTACTACTACTACTACTACTACTACTACTACTACTACTACTACTACTACTACTACTACTAGTAGTAGTAGTAGTACTACTACTACTTCGAATACGAATACGAATACTAATACTACTACTACTACTAGTAGTACTACTACTACTACTACTACTACTACTACTACTACTACTACTACTACTATTACTACTACTACTACTACTACTACTACTACTACTACTACTACTACTACTACTACTACTACTACTACTACTACTACTACAATTACCACTTCATCTTCTTCTTCTCATTCTGCTTCTTTTTCTGTTCAAATAATTGTCAAGGTACCAACCAACCATCACTTTTCACAACCGCCATGTTGGTTGCCCATATTTCCTGTCGTATCGACTGCCAGGCAGACTGTCTGCCTGCTATCATCCAATCATTCCTCGGGGGATCTTTCAGCTGAAGTCATCAGACCGTCAACCGAGATCATGTGATCATTATTTTCTAAATGCTTATATTTTAAATATAGATGCAATTCTAAATTGTGTTTTCTTCCCCGAGCAAATCGGAAGGGAAAACTGGCCAGAGTGTGCTGGTACTGATGAAGCATTGTAGTTGCACGGGGAAGTATATGAATCGATCTTCCTGACACACAATTACAATAATAATACATTATTATCATCATAAAGTACGCTGCAGACTGGCGATTATGCTTCTCCACAAATTGCGCCCTCCGACGGCATCTTCTTTTCATTCTGTAACGCAAGACTGTCCAGAATTTTCTCTCGCTGTCTTCCTCTATCTCTCTTTTCACAAATCTTTCCGGTTGTTACAACATGTTCTAATTTGTGTCTTCTAATAATGTGGTCAAAAAATGAAGACTGTCTCTTTCTGATGTTTGTGATAAGTTGTCTTCGCGACTTAGCCTCCGTCAAAGTGGCCGGATTAGGCTACTCCTTTTGGCTGTCCTAGAAATGTTCACTATTCTTCTATAAAACCCCATCTTCAAAGCTTTTAGAGATTTTTTCGCTCCTTACTAACAGACATAAGTTAGAATTGGATTAAAGTAACATGTAAGAAGAATTGTGTTTCTAACTGTCGTATATTTTGAAGGGACTGGCAATCACTAAAGTGCATGACCCATCTCTGTTAAAGGTAGCTGGGCCCCATCCTCTTCTTATATGTAAATAGATCAAGAATACGACCCTTGAAAGATTTACAGACTCGGATTTGGTTATTCGTCTAAGGGTGTGTGGTCCTCTTTTAATAGAAAAGTCATCACTAGGTTTGTCCCCTGTCTTTCCACCTGGTATTTAATGGTATAGCTCACGAACCCCCTTCTTCCATCTTAAGAAATTGTCTGAAAAGACTTTCTCAATAAGAATCAGGTGCAATACAACATGGATTTGGAACAGTTAAAGATGAAGAGTCTCCTGTTCTCTCTCTCCAACTAAGAATTTATCTTATGTGAATGTGTATCTGTTAATTAAACATTCAACAAACACAAGGGAGCATTGAGACATGTTCTACACACAAGATAGAGATTTTCCCACAGATAGTTTGGACTGACAAATTAAGTGGAAGAGATCTTCACATTTAAACAAATTTATTGACTGTGCCAGTTTCTTTTGGCCTATTTGACATTTTCTTCGTTTTTTCATCAGCTGTTGACATTTACAGAATGAAATAGAAAAAAACTTTCACAGGACCAAGTATAGTCAGTCAATAAATAATAACATTCATTGTATAGTGAGATATTTTAACTACCAAAATGTGTTATAGTTAACAATTTCTACATCCAACAATAATTCAAGAAAATCATTTTCTGAGAGGGTGAAGTTTGTGGGAGTGATAAGAAAACCTGGTGTGATGAGATGTGGATAAGCCTGGGTCCATGGTCTGATGGATCCACTTCAGGTTGGGCCAGTTTAGCTTCACTGAAGACTTCTCATTCTCTGCTTAAGGCTGGAGTCATCTGCCATCACAGGTGTTGATCATCTCATTCACTCCTCTTCCCTCCTTGTTGGTTAGGTGTGGCACCAAGACATCACTGTTTAAAATTCATACAGGTATGTATAATCCTTTACAGCATGTTCATAGTGTGAACACAACATAACAAAACAAAAATGATAAGATCAGAAGAAGTATTGTTGTGTTACTTTGGGGTGGGTCAGAGATTATTACACTGGATGTAGCTTCTGTTGTCTGGTACCTGCTGTATGCATTTCCTCAGTGGACCTGTAGTTCAGTGAGTAGTGTACAGTCAGACACAGATACGAGTGATAATGCGATGTTCCCTGAATCATGGTAATCAAGCTGACAGGCAAGATCAACACAAGTATGAGATGCATTTGTATAAATGGCATACATTTAAACATCCACATGACTCTATTTGTTCTACATTGTGTATATAATTGTTTATCTGTACTTTCCAAGGCAACTACTTCCTATTCTAAATCATTTCCTTGTTCCTGCTGTTGTGGTGTGGAGTTGTGTGGTGTGAAGTGTATTGTGTTGAGTTAACTTCTGTTGTGTGGGGTTCCATAGCTTGTACTAATTGTCCTCACATCTACATCAGTTAATATGAGTTTAACTCATCTAGTGTGCTTTTATTGTGGTTCATGTCCAACATACAGAATTTCTGATGTGTATTTGTTACAAAATGTAATCTATACAAGGTCATGACACAATATATTAGAAAAAAATTATTACTTAAAGTATTTTTCCCTAATACTCTCCTCCTCTCTGTCTACTTATACTTCTCCTACATCTTTTACCAGTGCATATCATGTCCATTCTGTTGGCGACACAGTTGGCTATAGACCAAGGTAATTTTCACCCGTTAGTCTGAGCAGATTAAGTAGGTCGGCTATCACAAATGACGTTTGTGAACATAAACCTATTTTAAGCAATGCAGTTGATGTAGTGCGTTGTCTAAATAAAATCTGACACATGAATAAACTAATTTCTATCAAATACTATTTGTTTTCAATCCGTAAAGAGAAAAGGAAGAGTATAATTCCTGTTTCAGTTCTTTAGATTGCAAAATAGACAGAATTAAGTACATTTTTAAGCAAGGTAGTGTTTCGTTTGCACCAGCTGACTATCTCTGCAGAAACGTTTTCCTAGAAGTTTTTGATGAAAAGCATTTGAGTGCATTGGAAATTTCATCTAGTACATTATTCTGTGATAGATTATAGTCATATGCACATAGTGAAGTTGTTAGATGTAGTGTAGAAAGTCAGAGTTTTGCAGTTTTGAGAAATTATAAGATGTCGGTTTCGCCGGGGAAGTGGCACCAGTATTGAAGTTGCGATCGGCAGTTTTTCACATTTTCAGAGATTTATTTTATCAAAAATACAATTCATTGGACGCACAACACTGGATACCTTTACGTTATACATCGTGGTACCACTTAGATCTGAGAATCACACGCTTACCTCAGACTAGATCAAACTGCCCGTTGTAAAAGTTTGAAAGTTGGACAACACATAGCTTTGGCGACTGCTCGCTCGCTCTGAAGTCATAGAAGTGCGCGGTTTTATTAAAGCGGCGCCCAAGCTGGGGGACGCTATATCCACGTGATGTGTCTCTACCAGTCACATTCTATTCTGTTGACGCTACCTTTTCTATTCTTATCCTGGCATCTGTCTGTCATTAGTATCGCTTAGTGCGTTCGATGTTCTACGGTGCTGTAATTGTTTTGATAATCTCTGGGTTGCTGTGTAACGTTGACGCGCTGAAAATGATGGATAGGTGAATATGTCACATAGCCCCACTCCAGATTGTTCTAGGGTATGGAACTAAGTTTCCAGCATTTACAGTGGTCAAGCTTTTCCTATATGATTTACTCCAATGTATTCTCTCCTGTATCTGATTGACCTGGTTCATCAGACACTGGGTGTCGACTTAGAAAGTCTGCTCCCACATTCATCTTTCCAGGGACATATTCTATCTGGAACGAGTATGGTTGTAGAAGTAGTGACCACCTCATAAGTCTTGCATTCAAATTTTTGGATGCTGCGAGAAACATAAGTGGTTGATGATCACATTGTACAGTGAAGTGTTTTCCATATAGGTATGCCTGAAACTTCTGTACACTCCATACGAGAGCTAAACATTCTCTCTCGATAACACTATAATTCTTCTCCGCTGCATTCAATTTCCTGCTGGCATAAGCTACAGGGAATAGCTCTGATGTTTCATCTCCTTTTCTCTGCAACAGCGTTGCCCCAATTCCTATGTCACTGGCGTCTGTACGCAGTACGAATGGTTGGTTGAGATCTGGCAGATGTAAAACTGGGTGATTGGTTAAGGCTTGTTTGAGTGCTGTGAAAGCTCTCTCACATTCAGCAGACCAATTGACTTTCTCTGGGTTCCCTTTTTTGGTAAGATCCGTTAAAGGTGCTGACAGAGTATTGAAGTCTTTAATGTATCGTTGATAGAATCCACCCAAAGATACGAATGATCTCACATCCTTCTTTGTCTTTGGACGAGGTGCTCTCTGGAGTTTGTCCACGTTTCCTTCCTGTGGAGTTATTAGTCCATGAGATATCTTATGACCTAAAAAGTCCAATTCTTGGAATCCTACTTGACATTTCTTTGGCCTAGCCGTTAATCCAGTTTCTCTGAGTCGTCTGAACAAAAGATGTAGTGTTTCTACATGCTTGTCAAATGTTTCAGTTGCGATCAGTATATCATCCATATAGTGACTAATGTCTGGATGGTGTAGTGGGTCAAGTAATTTTCTCATCATACGTGTAAAAACGCTAGGAGCATTACTTAATCCGAATGGAAGTACGTTGAACTCATAGTGTCCTCCAGGCGTACTGAAAGCTAACCATGGTCTAACCTCCTCCTTTACAGGAATCTGATAATATCCCTTACTGAGATCAATCCTAGTAAAGTACTTCGCTCGGTTGAGTGCTGTGAAGAGTTTGTTCTGATCAGGCAGAGGTTCTGCTTGAAATTCAGTAATAGCATTGAGCTGTCGATAGTCGATGCACAATCTATGTTCTCCACTTGGCTTTCTCAATAATACGACGCTGGCACTGTAAGGTGATTCAGATGGTGAAATTATTCCTGCGGTGAGTAGCTGTTGTATTTCTTCCTCTAAAGTCTTTTGCTTTGCATAAGGAACTGGGTAAGTCTTGACTCGCACAGGCACTGTGTCATTTAACTTCATGTCAAATTCCTCCAAATCAGTTCTTCCTGGCTTATCTGTAAGTACGTCTGCATACATAACCTTAAGTTCCCGAATCTGCTCCTGCTGATCCTTTGTTAAGTTGGGATTAATTTCCACATCCTTAAAGGTTTCTTTGGCTTGCAGTGGGTACTCGACTCCCATTGTTGATCCTTCTTCGACTTCAGTAGCCACACTCATGGCCATCAGATGTGCAGGTTCGGTGGCTGAGGGTCTTTCATTATATTTCTTCAGAAGGTTTATGTGAAATACTTTCATCTTGCCTTTGACAGAAATCTTGTAGTTGGTACGTGAGATTTTCTCCGTCACTACATAAGGTCCTCTCCATCCTATTTGCAGCTTATTCTGACTGGTTGGAAGCAGCAACATCACCTTCTCTCCCACCTCTAACTCTCTATCTTTTGCCTTGCGATTGAAGTAGCTAGCAATTCTTCGTCTGGCTTTACGTAGATTGACATTCGCTTGTTTCCAACTGTGTTGTAAACGATTCTTCAACTCGGCAACATACGTAGATGCAGTCACGACTGTATCGTCTGTATGATCATCAGTCCATGTTCGTAGCAATGCCTCCAATGGCCCCTTGATTGGTCGTCCAAACAACAATGTTGCTGGAGCAAAACCTGTTGAGTGATGGGGTACCTCCCTATAAGCGAATAGTGCTGCGGGTAAATACAAATCCCAATCCTCCGTATTCTCCTGGGCAATTTTGCGCAGAATACTAATCAAGGTCCCGTTCCACCGCTCCACAAGTCCGTTGGATTGCGGGTAATATGGTGAACTAAAGATATGGCGTGAATGAAAAAGTCTAAATGTCTCCTCCATAAGTTTACTACGAAACTGTGAACCGTTGTCCGTCAAGATTCTTTGGGGGAATCCTAGACGTGTGAATATTCCTAATAATGCTTCAGCAACGTGTTTGGAGTCACAGCTTGGCATAGGAACCGCTTCGGCCCACATGGTCGTTGTGTCCACAAGCGTTAATATGAATCGATTTCGCCTCTTCGTTGCGGAGAGGGGTCCGATTATGTCTACAGCTACCTTCTCGAACGGTATTCCTGTTATGGGCAGATCACCCAACATTGCCGGTGGTGTCCGGTGTTTTGGTGATACTTTCTGACACTGTGGGCATGATTTTACAAACCGTTGTATGTCTGCGTTCATCCCTGGCCAAAAGTAGTGAGTTGCAATGCGCTGTGTAGTGGCGTTGATACCCATATGCCCACTAAAGGGTAGACTGTGGCCCATTTCAAGAATCTGAGCCCTGTGTGGAGTTGGTACAACAAGTTGGTTGAACTCTTGTCCAGCTCTCCCTGCTTTCCTGTATAGAAGTGCTGACTTCATAAACAGCTCACCTTTACGTGGAGGTAAATGTGATTTAGGCAGTTTCCTGAAGCAGGGTTCCAAGGTGCTATCGGCTTCTTGTGCCCTCTTCAGTTCCTCCTTTCGAGGGATTGGCGTAGTTGTTTCCGGAGTCTTTTTCGTCTGGGATCGAGTTGTCATCGTCGACATCGCCACAGGTTGAACAGGTTCTCCTAGAATTATAAATCTACGGCCAAGAATTACGGGATATATAGGATCTTCTAAGACTGCAGCCTTGATTGTCCCAGTGACATAACGAGATGCTATGCTCACCTTTGCCACCGGAAGAGACATAGTTGCAGAGCTCTTCAGGGGTCCCTGTAATTCAACGATCTCCTCTGTCACCTGTTCCGGGTGAACTAAGGATGATGATACAACACAGTCGTACGATAACCCGGTATCATAGAGACAGGTCGTCTTGAATCCATTCAGCAATATGGACTCGACAACCGGAAGATGAGATGCGGTGTCTTTATGAGGTGTCTGGTTGGACGTTTCATCAGTGTTCACTCCTTTCTCTCTTCGGCTGGCCAAACAAGCAGCTGTGTGTGGAGGTGGCTTCTTCCTACAATTCTTCAATGTGTGTCCTTTAATTTTACAATTAGTGCAGAATAATTTTTCCTCCTTCGCTGTTGTTTGGGCTGTGTTCTGAGGGATGTTTTTGGTTTTCCCATTTTTCTTGGTGCCTAAGTTGCCATCACCTTCCTTTGCTTTTGAAGTTTTATCCTGAGGGGGAATGTTGGCCGAACGTCCCTTACCTCCGATTTCCTTCTGAGATTTCTCAAATCTCTCGGCTAGGATGATGATGCTTTCTAGTCGGTCAGCTCCGTTCTGGGTTAAGAATGCTTTCATTTCATTCGACATCTTTCCTTTTAGCTGATCTATGATGATCATCTCTCGGAGCCCTTCAAAACTCTCATCAAACCTACCTAGACTTGCCCATCGTTGAACATAAGATTTCAGCCTTTCAACTAATTGCGCATAACTTTCGCCCGGTTCTTTCCTTGCGGTTTTGAATCGAACTTTGTAAGAGTCCCCGTCCACTTCGAATCGGCTCAAGAGTGCCTTTTTGAGTGTTTCGTAATCCTGTTGTTCTTCTCGAGTGAGTCTAGAGAACACGTCATACGAGGTAGACCTTAAAGCTTGCGATAGTTTCGTCGCCCATTTTTCCTGTTCTAGACCACAACTGACGCACATAAGTTCGAAACGTGATAAAAAAGCCTCGACATTGTCCGTCTGTTCATTAAATGGTTCTAGTGGAAATGACATCGCTCCGGAATTTTGGTACGAGACGTTGGAATGTTGTTCTGTCACTGGAAAACCTAGTGAGTTTGAGGGGGTGGGGGGAATCCCTCCCTCTAGTCTTCGGATCTCCAGATCAGTCTCCATTCTCTTCAACTCCAGTTGATGTTGACGTTCTCGTTCCCTATCCCTTATTTCATCTTCATGTTTCCTTTGTTCTAACTCATAAGCTTGTAGGCGTTGTTTCTCCTTTTCAGCGATTTCAGCTTGAAGTTTCTGTTGTTCTAATTCATATGATTGTAGGCGTTGCTTCTCCTTTTCAGCGATATCAGCCTGAAGTTTCTGTTGTTCTAATTCATATGATTGTAGGCGTTGCTTCTCCTTTTCAGCTATTTCAGCCTGCAACTTCTCCCTCCTGTCGAATTCATCTGATACAAATTTAGCCAGCTCAGGGCCGTCTAAATTGCATAGCTTGCCTATTTCTACTGTCTGGGCACGGAACTTAGCAGCCTCGGCCATGCTATATTTTTGTTTACCCTATCTCTTTGTAAAAAATAATAATACTGTGCAGTTTGCTCAGGTCTGGGTAAGCCTGTCACTTCCCGGATCTGAAATTATACAGCATAACATGCACAATATTAACAAGCAAAAACTAACTAATGTCCGCTGACCCAAGTAAAATAGTTCTTATACACCACGAGAATCTGACCTAAGAAATAATTGCAACTTAAATTCTTGTCTTTCTGTCAATGCTCCTCAAGCTAAAGACAGAAGCAAAGAAGTACCCAGAATGATTGCACTCTTCCCAAAAGAACCTGAAATTTTGATAGAGATTTCCCTATGGAGAAAAATTTTTCCCAGTCGGTGATGAAATTCTCTAAGTCCAAATTCCTCTATAGAAAGACATCTTCTCGAAAGAGAATAATGTTGTAGATGGTAAATTCTCACTCTATTTCCTCTGGAACACCTTTTTCTGAAATATAGACCTATTTGAAAGAGGCCCTCCTTTTTTCAGAAGAAATGATCAGTCACTTGCCATATTCTATCTATAATTGTCATTCATATCATATGGAGGTCAATCAGTACCCCACATGATGTTCATTTATCATATGTGAAGTGACAAAGTTAAAAATCTTAATTTGTTTAACAACCTCTATAATTGTCAATCATATCATATGGAAGTCAATCAGTACCCCACATGATGTCTATTCAACATATGTAAACATGACAAAGTTGGAAATCTAAATTTGTGTAACAATTTCTATAATTGTTCAAAACAAGTACAATGTCACCAATTCACACATGAATACTGTTCACATCTAGTGTCACTGATCTACTATAGTTTAGAATCCCTCGTCAGATATCTATCTATTCCCAGGGTTTATTATCTAGGATAATAGTTATCTAAACTGTCTGCTGGGTTTCAAAGTCCGGGACGGGCATCCAATATATGTCGAATATTTTGAAGGGACTGGCAATCACTAAAGTGCATGACCCATCTCTGTTAAAGGTAGCTGGGCCCCATCCTCTTCTTATATGTAAATAGATCAAGAATACGACCCTTGAAAGATTTACAGACTCGGATTTGGTTATTCGTCTAAGGGTGTGTGGTCCTCTTTTAATAGAAAAGTCATCACTAGGTTTGTCCCCTGTCTTTCCACCTGGTATTTAATGGTATAGCTCACGAACCCCCTTCTTCCATCTTAAGAAATTGTCTGAAAAGACTTTCTCAATAAGAATCAGGTGCAATACAACATGGATTTGGAACAGTTAAAGATGAAGAGTCTCCTGTTCTCTCTCTCCAACTAAGAATTTATCTTATGTGAATGTGTATCTGTTAATTAAACATTCAACAAACACAAGGGAGCATTGAGACATGTTCTACACACAAGATAGAGATTTTCCCACAGATAGTTTGGACTGACAAATTAAGTGGAAGAGATCTTCACATTTAAACAAATTTATTGACTGTGCCAGTTTCTTTTGGCCTATTTGACATTTTCTTCGTTTTTTCATCAGCTGTTGACATTTACAGAATGAAATAGAAAAAAACTTTCACAGGACCAAGTATAGTCAGTCAATAAATAATAACATTCATTGTATAGTGAGATATTTTAACTACCAAAATGTGTTATAGTTAACAATTTCTACATCCAACAATAATTCAAGAAAATCATTTTCTGAGAGGGTGAAGTTTGTGGGAGTGATAAGAAAACCTGGTGTGATGAGATGTGGATAAGCCTGGGTCCATGGTCTGATGGATCCACTTCAGGTTGGGCCAGTTTAGCTTCACTGAAGACTTCTCATTCTCTGCTTAAGGCTGGAGTCATCTGCCATCACAGGTGTTGATCATCTCATTCACTCCTCTTCCCTCCTTGTTGGTTAGGTGTGGCACCAAGACATCACTGTTTAAAATTCATACAGGTATGTATAATCCTTTACAGCATGTTCATAGTGTGAACACAACATAACAAAACAAAAATGATAAGATCAGAAGAAGTATTGTTGTGTTACTTTGGGGTGGGTCAGAGATTATTACACTGGATGTAGCTTCTGTTGTCTGGTACCTGCTGTATGCATTTCCTCAGTGGACCTGTAGTTCAGTGAGTAGTGTACAGTCAGACACAGATACGAGTGATAATGCGATGTTCCCTGAATCATGGTAATCAAGCTGACAGGCAAGATCAACACAAGTATGAGATGCATTTGTATAAATGGCATACATTTAAACATCCACATGACTCTATTTGTTCTACATTGTGTATATAATTGTTTATCTGTACTTTCCAAGGCAACTACTTCCTATTCTAAATCATTTCCTTGTTCCTGCTGTTGTGGTGTGGAGTTGTGTGGTGTGAAGTGTATTGTGTTGAGTTAACTTCTGTTGTGTGGGGTTCCATAGCTTGTACTAATTGTCCTCACATCTACATCAGTTAATATGAGTTTAACTCATCTAGTGTGCTTTTATTGTGGTTCATGTCCAACATACAGAATTTCTGATGTGTATTTGTTACAAAATGTAATCTATACAAGGTCATGACACAATATATTAGAAAAAAATTATTACTTAAAGTATTTTTCCCTAATACTCTCCTCCTCTCTGTCTACTTATACTTCTCCTACATCTTTTACCAGTGCATATCATGTCCATTCTGTTGGCGACACAGTTGGCTATAGACCAAGGTAATTTTCACCCGTTAGTCTGAGCAGATTAAGTAGGTCGGCTATCACAAATGACGTTTGTGAACATAAACCTATTTTAAGCAATGCAGTTGATGTAGTGCGTTGTCTAAATAAAATCTGACACATGAATAAACTAATTTCTATCAAATACTATTTGTTTTCAATCCGTAAAGAGAAAAGGAAGAGTATAATTCCTGTTTCAGTTCTTTAGATTGCAAAATAGACAGAATTAAGTACATTTTTAAGCAAGGTAGTGTTTCGTTTGCACCAGCTGACTATCTCTGCAGAAACGTTTTCCTAGAAGTTTTTGATGAAAAGCATTTGAGTGCATTGGAAATTTCATCTAGTACATTATTCTGTGATAGATTATAGTCATATGCACATAGTGAAGTTGTTAGATGTAGTGTAGAAAGTCAGAGTTTTGCAGTTTTGAGAAATTATAAGATGTCGGTTTCGCCGGGGAAGTGGCACCAGTATTGAAGTTGCGATCGGCAGTTTTTCACATTTTCAGAGATTTATTTTATCAAAAATACAATTCATTGGACGCACAACACTGGATACCTTTACGTTATACATCGTGGTACCACTTAGATCTGAGAATCACACGCTTACCTCAGACTAGATCAAACTGCCCGTTGTAAAAGTTTGAAAGTTGGACAACACATAGCTTTGGCGACTGCTCGCTCGCTCTGAAGTCATAGAAGTGCGCGGTTTTATTAAAGCGGCGCCCAAGCTGGGGGACGCTATATCCACGTGATGTGTCTCTACCAGTCACATTCTATTCTGTTGACGCTACCTTTTCTATTCTTATCCTGGCATCTGTCTGTCATTAGTATCGCTTAGTGCGTTCGATGTTCTACGGTGCTGTAATTGTTTTGATAATCTCTGGGTTGCTGTGTAACGTTGACGCGCTGAAAATGATGGATAGGTGAATATGTCACACTAACTTACAGTAACAAGTAGTTATTGCATAAAATGTTCTTCATTTAATAGAATGAAGTTTTTGCTTGTCCATTTCTGTTCTCCATCTTCCATCTTCGTGTGATGCATCTTCCATCTGATGATATCCATGTGTCTAAGTATTTAAATTTCTGCACTTGCCCCAAAATAACATAATTTACTTTAATTGCACTTTTAGGCATAATCTGTTTCGTTGATATCACATTGACTTCTGTTTTATAATATACCGGTGCAAACTTAACGATTGATTTTTCCTTACTCAAAATTTGATGAGATTACTTAGAGAAAAAGTGAGAGAGAGTGAGTGAGAGAGAGAGAGAGAGAGAGAGAGAGAGAGAGAGAGAGAGAGAGAGAATGTGAGTGTGTGAGTGTATGAGTGTGTGTGTCTGTATATATACCTCCAAAGCCCATCACATACCTCCAACGCCCATCACATACCTCCAACGCCCGTCGGATACCTTCAAAGCCCGTCACATACCTGCAACGCCCAGCACATACCTCTAACATCCATAGCATACCTCTAACATCCATCACATACCTCCAACGCCCATTACGTTACTTCTAGCGCCAATCACCACTCTGAACGACCGATGTCATCGTAACATTGTTAAAAAATCAACGCAAGCAGTCTGCTTCCAAATCTCATTTCGAACGCGGTATGCGGAATTGCGAATCGCGTTCGCTACACCTTCGACACAAACGCTGACGTTGCGTTAATACTATATATGGTGCTAACGCAATATACCCATTACTCCTCGAGCCATGCAAGATTCTACTTTTTCATGTATCTCTTGGGGCAAACATTGGCATGTTGCCTGTTTGTTTACGATCTGCCACGAAGAAGCTAAAGCTTAAATAGAAAACATTTTCTACTGGGGATTGGAGCATTGAAAATCCAATATTACACTTCTGCTTGAAAAAATCTGGACACTGGAAAATCCGAAGCCGTATTATGTGTTTTCATATCTGCACGGCACAGTGTATTATTTGTCATATGTTCGGATTAATCTATAATCCTATTATTTGTCATATGTTCGGATTAATCTATAATCCTATTATTTCTCATAGGGAAACAGGTGGATAGGCGGACAGAATGGGAAACGGGAATGTAGAAAGAATGGATACACCGATACAGAAAAGACAAATTGTCAATGTTTGTATGGTTATTTAGGTTTTGTTTGCGGATGAAGGCTTATCGCATCAACGTATTTGATTCTTGTTGATTGTGTTCTTGCTCAGGTCAACTTATATAAATTGCGTGTCCTATTATTAAGTGCCCGTCTACCTGGCCCAGTGGCGTGCAGAGGTTCTTTGATGCCCGGGGCCAACCCCTTGATTGGATGCCCCTAAATTGTTCTTTACCTCATTCATTCCTCCTCCTCTCCGACTGCACTGTGCTGCCCCCTCTCCCTAACTTGATGCCCCCCTCACGGCTGGATGCCCGGGGCCGTCGCACTCCCGCACCCACCTCTGCACGCCACTGACCTGGCCTAAGAATTAAACGACTTTCTCCGTAAACGCGTTTATCCACGTGGGGTAACGCAGCGCGCGAGAATTAGTAGCGGTTCTCGCCACGTTGGTGACTTACGGGGTAATTGAGCCAGCCGCTCAGAAAGCAATGGCAAACTACTGAGCGTAATCTTGCCAAGAAATCAACAAACAGTTGTAAAATGCTGGTGTTGACAGCGATGTCCTGTAAAGGATATGCGGGGGAAAAATTATTACGTGCATTTTGATAACTTTCCGGTAGTCAGTCGTATTGTTTGGGTTTTCTTGCATTAGTTCTATTGTATTCTCACAGGTTTACCGTATGTATACATATTGTATTCTCACAGGTTTACCGTATGTAGACATACTGTATTCTCACAGATTTACCGTATGTAGACATATTGTATTCTCACAGGTTTACCGTATGTAGACATATTGTGCTTGCTTGCTTGTGTTCGTTGGCTTGAGCTCCAACGCAAAGTCCTGTGTGTCGGATGAAGGCATCCTGTTGTCCAACATCAGTATGATGTCATACAGAACCTGAGGTTTGCGTGAGTATCCGTTGTCCCATGTCTGGCTTATTGGTGTGCAGACTGGTGGTTCCTCGCCGTACAGGCAGACACTCTCCGACTTCGGAGGAATCGGCGATCCTATTGACTTCAGCCAGGACCCCGAAGGGACCTGTTGCCCAGGACGCTCGGCGAGGACGCGTCAATAGGTTTTGGCCAGTATATAACCCGGCCCTGGTGCCTTGGAAACACCTCTGCGTCCCTAGACATATTGTATTCTCACAGATTTACAGTATGTATACATATTGTATTCTCACAGGTTTACCGTATGTAGACATATTGTATTCTCACAGGTTTACCGTTGGTAGACATATTGTATTCTCACAGGTTTACCGTATACATATTGTATTCTCACAGGTTTACCGTATGTAGACATATTGTATTCTCACAAGTTTACCGTGGGTATAAATGTTGCATTCTCACATATTTACCCTAGTTAGCAATATTGCATTCTCACAAGTTTACCGTACTTAGAAATATAGCATTCTCACGGTTTACCACATACCTTCAACGTCCATCACATACTACTTCTACTACTACCACCACCACCACCACAACCACCACCACTACCACTACTACTACTACTACTACTACTACTACTACTATTGTTGTTGCTACTAGTACAACAACAACTATTACTGCTACTACAACTGCTACTACTACTACCACTACTACTACTAATACACTACTACTACTACTACTACTACTACTACTACTACTACTACTACTACTACTACTACTACTCTCTTTGAGATATTTCAGCACACGACCATAGCACGGGTGGGGGGGGGGGGCATGAGTGTCAGACATTGCGCTGGCGCAAACCCCATAGAACTCAAACCCTAACTTATCACTTCTCGACCCACTTTCCATGTCCTTCAATATGAAAAAATAAATCTACAACCATGCCTATAAATGCAACCCCTGAATCAATGTTTCTGAAAGCTACAATCAAATATTTATCTCCTCAATACCATATCAATGAAATTTGATATATTACAAGACAATGTTTATGTTTTACGACAAACGTCAACACACGCGCCCCTATTGACATAAAGACGGTAGGACTCTGACGCCAGCAAATATTTGTGTATCTAGCTGCCAAATCTGGCTAGGTCTTCGGTTAGACATTTATTTGCCGTGCTGGCTTGTAAAACAATCATACACGATTTTTAACTGCGGAAAGTTAATATGCAGACAGCACGCTAAACAAACTTTGCCCGCTGGAGTACAAGTCGAATGAAAAGCAAGGAAGACAAGGTAAAATTGGATGATTTTGTAAAGTGCTTTTTGCGTTATCTGTTTTCTGCTGAGATTGGTAATCTCCCTTGAGGTATTCGGTCTACGTTGAATGTCTGTTAAGTTGTGCGGGTTGCGGTCCAGAGGCAATAATACCCATTTTCTATACGTATTTTTATTCAAACAGCTGATTGATATATATCAGGCGTGTTGGTTGATTCCAGCCTCTTCTCCCTGGAACTATGCCTTCCATTACGGTTTTTGTCTAAATCATGGCCAAAATATTTCAGTCTGTATAGTTAGTTAGTTAGTCGAGATTCCAACTTCACGGCAACGGGTCGTCCCCATTATGCTCCATTCCCGTGCCAGCGAATATCACACAAAATGCTCCCCACTGTCCAATGTGAAAAGTGGAATAGACGGGAGTCTCGGTAATCCAACAGCCTGCACAGGTACACTGTGCATAATGCCGTCGTCAGAATGTCAACACAAAATTCATCCACGAATACCACAGTTCATCGTCAATGGACTCGGCAGTCACCAGAAAGACCTCATTGACCCGGGTTTTCTCACATGGCTCGGTCTTTTACCGTATATTAATTTGGAATAGAAATCGTAATTGCCATGGGTGAAGACGAGTTCGACCAGTTGGCAGCCTTTGAGGAAGCACTTTTACCTCATCACTAGCGTTATTTTAAACAGATTTAAACACAGACCACCACGGGAGTGAGACCCCGAGGCAGCAGGTCTGTGAAGAACATCTTGGCTGGAGATGTGGCTTTCAAGTGATGCTGGGGATTCATTCCGATGTTCAATCCTTGCCTGTAGAGATGTAAGAGCAACAGTGATTTGGGGTGTCCCGGTCTAGACTTGGGGAAAGCAGCAATCAGAGTTTGTCAGTTCTTATTGTGGCAGTTGTGTTGTAAGCGTTTGGCTCGGAAGAAAGGAATAGCAGCAGTCGACATAGAACATAAGAACGTTGACAGAATTGAGGAATCTCGGGTCATCGAAGTAAATAGAGATTTGGTGGGTATTGGTTGACACACATGGGGGTCATCTAACACATATATGCGCGCACGCACACACACACATGGGGGACAACTAAATCACATGTGCGCGCGCACGCACACACACACACACACGGGGGTCAACTGACACACATGTACACACACACATACACACAAGCACGGGGGTCAACTAACACACATGTGCACACACATACACGGAGGTCAACTAACACACTCGTGAACACACACACACACACACACACACACACACACGGAGGTCAACTAACACACATATATACGCACACACACGTACACTAACACACACAGAGGTTAACTAACACACATGTGCACGCACACGGCACACATACACGGAGGTCAACTAATACACATATGCACGCGCGCGCGCGCACACACACACACACAGAAGGAGGTCAACTAACACTCATGTGCACCCACATACAAACACACACGGAGGTCAATTAACACACATTTCACGCACATACAAACACACACGGAGGTCAACTAATACACACGTACACCCACATACAAATACACACGGGGGTGAGGAGATGAAGTTTATATCTTTAGCTATGTCGACCTGGTCGTACAGGTCGATTTCTCTTCCCCCCCCCCCCAAGAGGGGGGGGGGGCACCCCAGAAGAAGAAGAAGGAAGAAGAAGAAGAAGAAGAAGAAGAAGAAGAAGAAGAAGAAGAAGAAGAAGAAGAAGAAGAAGAAGAAGAAGAAGAAGAAGAAGAAGAAGAAGAAGAAGAAGAAGCAGCAGCAGCAGCAGCAGATGGAAGGCGCAAGGCGGAAGACGGAAGAGGAGGACGAAGAGGATGAGGAAGAGGAGGATGAGGAGGAGGATGAGGAAGAGGAGGAGGAGAAGGAGAGGAGGAGGAGAAGGAGGAGTAGACGAAGAAGCTGGAAGAGATTCCTCACAACTTAGCAGATACAACATCAACATCTACATAATGAAAACTGTCATTTGATAGACAAAGTAATGTACGAAAAGTGATGCCATATTTTGCGCAGAGCTTTAATCTTAGACCAGTTGCCGACCAAACCTTAGGGCCTGGTCTGCCTTGCTATGACATTTAGTCTTTAGGTTGCACTCTTCCACCGGACCATTGGCACAACGTAGGGTGTCGGGTTTGGTGAGCACCGCCCAACATTCTGCGCTAACAGAAAACAGGTGGTACCGTGTACTGTCATACGGTAGCTCCGTTATATCTGACTAAGACCTGACACACTAGCCAAATAATACATGTGTGTTTATTTATGAACTGTCTTGTGGCCTCAAAGGGTTCCCTGATTTATATTCACCGCTCATGATGCTGCTCAACGTATATATATATATATATAAGAAAAATACTGCCTTCTGGTATATGACGAGCTCTTACGTTCGCAGACGATATTTTGCTTCATCTCACTGGTTTAGAAATCTAGTCTAGGTTTAGCCTGAGAGAAATGTTCAAAGCGCTCGTTCTTAGACTTTCGATGCGCTGATGGCCGAGCGATTGGTTCTTGCTCTCCAACGGTCAGTTAGACTTTTCTTTCTTGACTTGGGGAGGGGGGGGGGGGGGACGTAAATTACAAGTACCTCAGAAGTCAGCTAGGGTTGGCCTGATGGCGAGGTACACTGGTAATAAGGAAAGCTGTCCCACACGCAAACATCAGTCCAGTGTGGACTATGCTGGAGTCCAAAGCTAGCGAAGGAAATATACAAAATTTACAAATGTGTGTGTGTGTGTGTGTGTGTGTGTGTGTGTGTGTGTGTGTGTGTGTTTGAATACACATATATATGTAGGTGTTAGTGTGTGTTGTGTGTGTGTGTGTGTGTGTGTGTGTGTGTGTGTGTGTTGTTGGCATGTGTATGTTTGCGCCTGTGTGAACTAATGAAACCAATGTTATTCATTCAATTCACCAGAATGTTGCAGGGATTAGCCATGTCCCGGGCAGATCTATTTATCCGTTCTCCATCAGACCCTTCCACGGCTTCTGTGCGTGTGTGTGTGTGTATGTGTGTGTGTGTGTGTGTGTGTCTGTGTGTGTGAGAGAGAGAGAGAGAGAGAGAGAGAGAGAGAGAGAGAGAGAGAGAGAGAGAGAGAGATGTGAAATTGTGTCCTGGCATTCGGGCTGACAAGTGGTGAAATTGAAATGTCTCCTCTTACAGAATGACACAGCCTGGCTGTCGTGCACAACAACATATATCAAAATGATGGTGCTCACAATGTGTACGTTCACTGACATACATGCACACTTACGTCTGCACGTCATGGATTATTACAAACACATAGATGTATAGGAACACACTCACGCACCCAGGCACAAACGCAAGCACACGCACACATACATACATACACACACAGGTCGACAAAACTATCTACTTACCTGCCTACCTATCTATCTATCTACCTACTTACCTATCAACCTACCTACGTACGTACAGACGGACGGACATACACACACAGACACACACACACACACACACACACACACACACACGAACAATCTGGATATTTTAAAGTAGGTTACATCGCGAAGACAACTGATCACAAATATTAAAAAGAGGCAATATTCATATGTTTGGCCACATTTTGAGAAGACCAAATCTGTTACATATTTTGTTAACTGGACAGGTTTGTAGAAAGAGAGATAGAGGAAGACAGCGAGAGAAAATCATTGACAGTCTTGTGTCATGGCAAGAAAGGGAGTCAGTTCACGAATTGATACATGCCGCTGAAGATCGCAATTTGTGGAGAAGCGTGATGGCCCACGCCAGTCGGCAAGGCACTTGATGATGATGACGATGATATATAAAAGCAGATACGGGCTGGCTAGGGTGCCAGCTTGCCTGGTGGCTAGTGGGCCATATGGGACCTTGATGAAATGCGCCTGCTTAAATAATTATTAGTGGGTATTTTAAAAATGTTAATGACCTTTAACTAGCTTTGTCTCATAGCAACCAATATTTTAAAACCCGGTCTGCCATTGCATACGATAAATAAATAAATATATTATTGCTAAAGTGAGAACATGGCATTAGCAATACGCACATGTCAGAATATGACATTAACAATATGCACATATGAGAACATAACGATAGAAATACGCACACGTCAGAACATGACGATATAAATACGCACATGTGACAACATGGAGATATAATTATACACACATGTGACAACATTGTCAGAGTCTTGCATAACACAAGACAAGTAGCTCGTTTTCTGGCAAGTGTGAAGTAATATCAAACTATCAAATCACACGAAGTGAATATCCGAAAGTATTATTGACACGTTTTATTGACGCGCCGCATTTATCATCGCACAAACATCGCGCACTGGCAATCCATAACAATCATTATAGCATGAACAATATCACTACAATACATAATAATACATGCAAGCAATAAACATCTCACTTACAGTCAAACTATACAAGCGTTCGAACCAGTCTCCCACTGTCATACAGGCTAGCTCTCAAGGCAGATTCAAACTCAACTCGCATTCCCTTGCGACCTGTCCGTTCAACGATCTAAGCCCGTCTGCCCGTTCTGGCGTCCTACACGCTTACACGCACACGTCAGCTGGTGTCCCCTGCACGGTTCACGGGGTGAACTCAATTGCTGTGCGTGGCTACCTATCCGGGCGTCGGTAACGACGCCGCGTTCTCTCTGCCGTGTTTAACATTACTCAGGGTTGCGTGTTGTTATGTTGTCTGGCGTTGGTACAGACAACGCGTCGCAACCTCGGATGTGAGACCTTGACACTCTCCACACCCCTTTTTCATGAAAGGATTTCCTTTCATGTACAATATATATCTAGGTGTTATTAAACATGTCAAAGTCGAACATTATACATTAACAATTATAATAAATATATACAGGTGAATAGTCAACAATATGTATACACCACTTATGTTGCACTATGAAGTACAACAGTCAAGTACAATCTATTTAATGGGCATTACCTCGCTGTGACCCAGCTAGTCCGGTAGGTATCGGCTAAACTGGCCCCTACCTCACAACCAAGAACAAAAATACTAAAATAATCAGGTCAAGCCGTGAGCATCTCCCTCTGAGATGACTCCTCCATCAGACCTCTATTTAGAGTTTCTAATTGTCAGGACCTTAGAATTGGCTCGTTGGGCTAACACGTGTGAGACAGTACAAGTATAACATGATTCGACGTGAGACTCAACGACACAACGTTTTATGGATTTATTGCCATATTAAATACAGAACGATGATTACAACAATATACAATATATAACTCACGACGCTCACACCCACAATACAGCTCACAAGTCTGACGCTCAAGATGACAGTCGTTCGGCTTTCACCCACAGAGATCCACACAAACGCCTTGCTTTCACCGCACACGTCCTTCCAGTCTCAAGTCCCAGCTCGGTCTGTCGCTAGCGCGCAACTTGCTGACCGCCTCTAGTGGCGTCACGTGGCATGCGTGCGTCTTGTCGTCAGCCTGACCGCTGGTCGCGTGTCAGGTAACAATCTTGCCAGCCGACAATTCTTGTCCGCCGGGTGTCGTAACGATGTTGCTGCATAGCTATCCCATGTTAGGCTCTGACACTAATGAAGGTCAACAGTTTTGGCAATATACTGTCCATATCTAAATGATGTTATTTATCAAGCACACATGTTAATGGTTACAATACATATTTACATATCACCAACAATTTAGAATAATGTTCCCTGGTTATTATACAGAAAATTTAGGAACAATAATTTATCGTCGTTTACAAGACATAAATTACAATTGCAAACTCATTTCTTAGTGTCATAATTTGATCCTTATTGACAAATGTGCACAAAAAGTCACGTTTGTAAAGAAGCAATCAAGTTATGATGCTGAGATTACATCTTATACAAATCAACATATACAATTCCGTATATGGAAATATTTTAAATCACATTTTAATACAACGTCATACATTTATATACTTTTAATATTAATATGCAAAAAATCGGAAGTATACATCTGTACTATTACATGTGTTGTGATGTCATTCATACAACGTTGGTCCGTTCTGGATGGATCTTCTATAAACGGAGTAGTAGTTGTTACCATCAGCTGTTGGATCGTCTCTTCCGCCTTCTGCTCGGATTGTACTGTCGCAGTCATCTTTCGTACCTCGTTAAAACGTCTTGGGCACCTCGGTCTGGATACTTTAGGATTCCCTCACGTTTTAGTGGCTTGGTAACTTCCTGGATCCTGTAGTGTTGTCCCATGACACTTCTCTGTAGTGTCTGGTTGTTATAATATTTATTTACAATAATAATTACATTCTTTCTAATATCTCACAGTCATACAACACATTAGTTTACATAATACTAATTCCATTCTTTCACATATCTCACAATTATACACGCATTCATTCGTATGATAATAATAAGAATCACAATATGTACATAAGTTATATACATTGGGAGATACAAT
Source organism: Cepaea hortensis (assembly GCA_963921405.1). Classification (NCBI taxonomy): domain Eukaryota; kingdom Metazoa; phylum Mollusca; class Gastropoda; order Stylommatophora; family Helicidae; genus Cepaea; species Cepaea hortensis. The sequence continues at coordinate 142,124,042 of OY992879.1, read as the reverse complement.
CTTCCCCATCACAATGGTGTACACAGCGTTACTGACACATTGTCACAATTGGCTGTGATACTGAGCACTATCTACGTTGCAGTTTTATACACCCTCTGCACTGTGCTCTGGTGTCAACTGGGTATTAGCTTCGTTGTACGGACATCTCGACAAAAGGTCTGCAAGACAGTTTTGTGAACCCTTTATGTGGTTAACCTCATAGCTATAGTCCTGCAGAAGAAGGGACCATCTTGCCACCCTGCTGTTACTAGGTGTTCCTCTGGTAACAATTGTCAGCGGAGTATTATCTGTTTCAATAATGAAATGTTTGCCTAACAAAAATCTAGAAAGTTTACGTACCGAAAATACCATGGCAAGAGCCTCGAGTTCCAGTGTACTGTAATTTCGTTCGCTGGTGTTCAGTTTTCGAGAGACGTAGTATACTGGGTACAAGATTTGGTCGTGTTCTTGGAGAAGCACACCTCCAATGGCTACGGAGCTCGCATCACATCTTAATCTAAAAGTAATATTCAAATTTGGCAATTTCAAAATAGGTGATTTAGAAAAATAAGAAAGAATTTTCGTAAATGCTGGCCTTAAACATTCACTGTTTACAATCACATTGGTGTGTTTATTTGTTAGTAGATCAGTGAAACATTTGGTCAATTCAGCAAAATGAGGAATAAACTGTCTATAATAGTTTAAAAGACCTAATACACTTCGCAACTGTTTCTTAGTTGTCGGAAGCGACAATTTCAAAATTCTGGACATGATGTTATCGTCAGTTGATATAAAGCCATTTGAGATCTTATAGCCCAAAAATGAAATTTCCTGAAAGGCTATATCCACTTTGGAAGGTTTTACAGTCAGTCCATGATGTCTAATTCTGTCAAATGTCTGCTGTAGTGCTGTTATGTGCTCTGTCATGTCCTTTGTGTGTATGCAAATGTCGTCCATGTACCAAATGATGTTAGCAATGTCTGTCAAAAGAATTCTTGTCATTCTGACGAAGGTAGCTGGTGCATTGACTAATCCGAAAGGTAGTTTACACCATTCGTATAAACCCCAAGGTGTGGCAAAATTAATAATTAAGCACATCGGCACTAATATCCCATTGCCTTAAACAATACGGGACAATAATTTCTTTTCTACACCTGGGATTAATAGATATCTCTGTCCAGTTTGGAACACACACTAAAACAGAAAACCTAATTTCTACTATTTATATCGAGTGGCCCATCCTCCGTTATTGTTTGATGTTCATACCTCAACACTCGTCTCTTGACGTATCCTGCACATCAAAAGGCGGTGAAATCACGTAGTGATTAGTTGCTCGTTTCGTTCCGTTGTTACGCTGTTTCCCTGGGTTCCCCTTACGCTAATACTTCAAAGCGTCCGAACCCGTTGATCGCCTTCACCGTTCATTTTTCCCCAACGCGATCTCCCCGTTTCCCGTGTCCGTCTGATCAGATCGTCAGGCAATGACCTCTGCGAACACCTGTATCCTATTTTTATATCCGTCGGTCAATGATCTTTAATTTATCCTCCTCTCAGACTGAAGTACACGATTGTTAACCCTCCTCCTACATTGTAGTTTTATATGTAAGTTATCAAGGAATCACTAAACTGCAGTTTTCCAGTGACATAGGCCCCCTCTTAAGAGAGTTGACCGCGTCGACTCTTCATCACTGTAGTTTTGATTCCTATGATCCTCTAACCTATTCCTCTTCCTCTGGAGTTGGATGTCTAGATAGGAAATCCGCTCCTACATTCTCCTTACCCGGGATGTATTCCACTGTGAAGTTGTACGGCTGTAGTAACAACGACCATCACATCCACCGTGCGTTGAGCTTCTGCGAAGTAGCTATTAACCTCACGTTTTGCTGATATGACTGGATCCTCACATGGCTCACCTCCTCATCCAGTAGGCGACCTCATTGACACCCTACTATACTACTCATGACCGAAACTAGTGTTGGCACCTCTCCCCTGTACGTCCTGTCGACCTCCTTTCGACTTGCTTAAGCGACGGCTCACAATACAGACGGATTGTCCCATCCTGACTGTAACACTGTTTCCATATTCTCTTGGTTTCCCCCGGCCTTGCGTCTGGGGATGTTCCACCCCGTCCGCGTTGTATCGAGTCCTCTTTCCCAAATCTCCTGGACTTTTGCTTCCAGGACCATCTTGGACGATATTGAATATGGTCAGCCAATCTTCGGTTGGAGTCCTGGGTATTTCTCGCCTTTCCCGACGTTACCCACCCCTTCTGAATTTGGTTACTAGTGAAGGTTTCCCTCTTGTCCTTTCCCTGACGTGTGATTTCCCTCCTCCCGTCGTTAGGTAAATCTGACCTATCACGTACTGTCCTATAGGTCCTCCTATGTTGTACTGGTGATCTCTGGTCTTCGTCTTGAACTGTAACCGTTTTCTTAATGGCTGCCATCACCATAAAGTGCGAAGCTTTATTCTCGGATCTCTCCTCATATTCCTTAATGAGATGTCTAGGGAGATTTTTCAGTTCTTCCCCGATCCGGATTTTGTAGATGTTTTTGGACACCACCTTTTCCACAGGTTAAGGTCCTTTCCATCCTACTTGGAGTATATTGGTCTCTGCTGGACCCCACACTTCCACTTTGTCTTCCACTTTAAAAGCTATTTTACTCTTAGTCCACTTGTTGGGTGGTGCTTTCTGGCACTCTGAACAAGATTTCACCCACCGGCGTACATCACCGGTCATTCCTGGCCAGCAATAATGGCCGGAAATTTGCTGCAAGGTTTATCGGATACCCATATGTCGATTCTCGCCTATGATGTATCCACTCTGAAGAATGTGAGGACGGTGGGTCTCTGGAACCACCCACTGCTCGTGCAGGTTGTCTCCCCTCCCAGCTCTCCGATAGAGTAGTCGATTCTTCAGAAAGTACTGTCCCCGTTCTGGTGGCTCAGCACTTCTTTGCAGCTTCCTGTAGCAAGGACGCAACGTAGTATCCTTCCTCTGGGCAGTATGCAATTCCCCTATCACTGAGTTGTCACATAGTGTCTCTACCTCTTCTTCCTTCCCTTGCGATCCACTGGCTATTGCTCCCCTGTGGGCTGGCTGTTTGGGTATCCCCAAAAAGACATATTTAGTGCCAATGATCATGAGAAATAAGGAGTCCGATAATACAGCTGCTGGAATAGTGCCCGTGACGTACCTGGACTTAATCTCCACCTTGGCGATTGGCAGCGTCATGGTAACAGCACTCCTCATTGCCGGCTGTATCTCTATGGTCTCCCCTGTAAGTTGGTCTTGGCTTACCAGGCTGGCATCTGTCACAGCTTCCCCATCCAAACCTGAATCGTAGAGACAAGCCACCTGCTGACCATTGACTTCAATCAGTTCAACCACAGGTGGTCTCTCTTGGTCCTGAGTGTGTTCCATCTCCTCGACCTTTTCCTGGCATCGGCAGTCCACAGTATTATGTGTTTTAGACCTGCAGTGTGTGCACCATTTTCCCTTCCAAACTTTCCGTGTGCTTTCTTTGTTCAGCGTTTCTTCCCCGACCTCAGCCTTGTCTGTGATTACTTTCTTATGAATCACTTGGCATGCCGCGAAGTGATAACTTTTCGACTTCGATCTGCAGTCCTTTGTGTTATGAGAGGGCACCTTGCAGATTGAACACCACTTCTCGGACCACGGTCGTTTAGCTGGAGAATTCGAGGTGTTATGGTTTCCTTCCTTCACCTTCTCTGAACTCTCCGTTGACGCCTTTATATAAGGTTCCACTGTTCCTCCTTCCGAGTTCTTAGGTTTCATTCGGTCTTGTTTCTCCTGACCTTTTGTGGGTTGTATATTGGTTTCTTTAGTTTCCCCATGGACTTCTACGAATCTTTCCGCCAGCTTATTCACAACGTCAAGCCGTTCCGCCCCTTGTTCTCCTAAAAATGTCTTCAGTGGTTCTGACATTTGCTGTCGCATCTAGTCGACCACCATGAGCTCTTCCAAACTGTCATAGTCCCGCTTGAACTCTGCCAAGTCCATCCATTTCTGGAGATATGATTTCAGCCTCAGACTGTAGGCGGCGAATAGCTCTCCCGGCTCTCGTCTAGACGATCTAAACTTCTTCCGATACGTTTGTGCTGTGACTTCATAATGCTTCATCAAAGCGGATTTTAATTCCTCGTAATGATTTTCCTGTCCTGGAGGTAGGCGTGTGTAGACCTCGTACCCCGAACCACGTAATGCCTGGGATAATTTAAGAGCCCATCGGCTTCTATCCAGTCCCATAGCGACTGCCATGGCCTCGAACCGATCCAAAAACTGGTATATCTTATCTTTACTTTCATCAAAGACCGCCAAGGGAAACTTCATGGCATGGTAACCATGTCCACTCATGTTGAGTGAACCATGGGAAAAGGATCCTCCTTCTGCCCCGTCAGTTTCTCCCTTCGTTTGTGTCTTGAGCTCCAGTTCTCGCATGCGGTATTCATGTTCCCTTATCTTGTTGGTGTGACAGTTTATTCCATGCTTAGTCTTCGTAGACTTAGATGGATAGGACATCTTAGGAGGATGGATGATGGTAGAATACCAAAGGATATCTTTTTTGGTGAATTACAGATGGGTAAGAGATCTCAGGGTCGGCCTCTACTACGATACAAAGATGTGTGTAAGCGGGACATGATTAATACAGGCATTGATAATGCACATTGGGAGCAAGTCGCCGCTGAACGTGTTGCATGGAGGGCAAATATCATAAATGGAATAAAGTCAAAGGAGAAAATTATTGCAGAAAAGTCACACACCAAGCGTTTGAGACATAAGATGGTGCATGATGGTGGAAATGACCACGTGTTCACATGCACCCACTGTGAACGGACATTTACAGCGCAAATTGGCCTTATCAGTCACACTCGCTACCGCCATAGTTAAAAGTTATTATGCCTTTTTAAAGCACAAACTATCGTCTGTCAAGACGGCAAGGTGCCAATGGAATATCTTGTTGGCTTCCTCTGCTTGCAACCTCTTGTTGTCCTGTTCCAGTCCCAGTCTCCTGACCTCCTGTTCCATTTCCAGTTTCTTGGCCTCCTGTTCCAGTTTCTTGGCCTCCTGTTCCATTTCCGATTTCTTGGCCTCCTGTTCCATTCTTCTAAGCTCGAGCTCTGCCTTTCGATCTTCTCGTTCTGCTTGACGACGCTCTCTTTCTATCACTTGTGTATACTCGGATAGGGCTTGTCCAGACAACCCCATTGCTTCACCCCTTTCCCTCAGTTCTTCCATCTCTAGTTTATGAGTGGCCATAGTAAAAGAAGGTAAGTCCGCAGGTTGGGTAAAGATACCCTAAGGCAGTAAGTACGTACTACTTATCTCACTTAAATATATATATGTTAATATCTATATGTTATATATGACATCACACAGTACCCCACAACTACTCTCACAACCTCACGAGAAGATATAGGATAAAGACTTATGTAGACGTGTGAAAGTGTGAACAGGTAAGTACTGTGTTTGAATACCTATCCACAATTATCCTGTCTGGATCTTTCTCACTGTAAGGTCCACAACATTAAAGTACTGGCACCATATATCCCCTGGACAGTCTTCCATTAAAAGTCATCATTATCTATACTTACAGGTATATCCCAATATGTAGGTATCAATATGCATGTACCCTGCTATGCAGTTACCTTTTAATGTACCTATATGCAGGTACCTCGCTAGGGATGGTACCACTAAGCATTGGCTGCTATCCCGATGTTCCACAATTTAATGTCGCTTGTCGTCCCGGGAGGAACGTGGAATGAACAAGCACACCTTATTACTTCTTCTTCTTTGAGATTCTTGACTGACTTCTGTCTACACTCCTCCCTTCTGTCTTCCCTTCCATATATCTATTCCTTTCTCTCTCTCTCTCTATCATTCCTTCATCACATACTCCGACAACAGTTTCCTTCAACAATTAATAAAATATTTATTAAATAAAACTATGTCTGGTGTATGGATGGACTGTGTATATGTAGTTGGTATTGTCTACTAGTGTGAATGCAAGATAGGACTTTTGACTTCGTATGTGCCGTAGATTTTCTCGCCTCTTCTGTCGGCTAAAACACAGGACAGCACACATAGAAATGGAGTGATCTCACCCTGGATGATCTCCTCCTGCTTGAGTCTGGACTTAATCCAATTCTTGAAGAAAACAACTGTTCAATGTCTTATCACCAGAAAATAATCCGATTTGGTAAGTCACTGAAATTCATATATTTCCCGTTTTGGAAGGTATTATAGTCCACCTCTGAATACACACCGCCACTATCCAACATTGTCTAGAGTTACTATAAATTTTCTACACAATGTCTCTTGTTAATAAAGTTTAATGTTTCTGCACAGTGCAATTGCCTGCAGTTTTAAGTATCCCTGCTTGCCACAGGTTAACGTCTTTTCCTTTTAAGGGCTTTAGTTGTATATTCGTTTGAGCATACAGTGTTCTGTATTTGACGTTATGTTATCACTTCTTCATATTAAAACATGTCTATGTTCTTGTTGGTTCTAAGTAGGTACTTTATTTGCTCAAGTGAAGTAACCTTCATTTCTTCTCTGATTTCAATAGGGGGATTGGAACCTGTGGAGAAGATAGGTAATCTGTAGGTATGAGTCTGCTTCAAATTATTTTCTTATGTGAGAGTCCTTCTCTAGCCATACTGAGAAGCCTCCGAAAAACATACGGACATACGATTTATGAGTGCACTAAAGTTTACACGATTAGATAAACGAATGCAATGCCACAAGTCAAGAACAAACACCTATATCCCTATGCTACTATTACGCTAAGATTAGTTTACCTTATATCTTCTATTATCATCCCGGAATCGAAATTAATAATTAAGCACATCGGCACTAATATCCCATTGCCTTAAACAATACGAGACTATAATTTCTTTTCTACACCTGGGATTAATAGATATCTCTGTCCAGTTTGGAACACACACTAAAACAGAAAACCCAATTTCTACTATTTATATCGAGTGGCCCATCCTCCGTTATTGTTTGATGTTCATACCTCAACACTCGTCTCTTGACGTATCCTGCACATCAAAAGGCGGTGAAATCACGTAGTGATTAGTTGCTCGTTTCGTTCCGTTGTTACGCTGTTTCCCTGGGTTCCCCTTACGCTAATACTTCAAAGCGTCCGAACCCGTTGATCGCCTTCTCCGTTCATTTTTCCCCAACGCGATCTCCCCGTTTCCCGTGTCCGTCCGATCAGATCGTCAGGCAATGACCTCTGCGAACACCTGTATCCTATTTTTATATCCGTCGGTCAATGATCTTTAATTTATCCTCCTCTCAGACTGAAGTACACGATTGTTAACCCTCCTCCTACATTGTAGTTTTATATGTAAGTTATCAAGGAATCACTAAACTGCAGTTTTCCCGAGACAGCGAGAACAACAAATTAAAAGAGGGGTTGCCAAACAAGAACACTACGCAGGAAGCCAAAGAAGACTGATAAACCAACACAGAACTGGTGTCGTTAGCCGCTACACGCTGCGGGATTTGCTGAGGAGGGGATCCGAGCACTTATGGACTGAATGGTTCGATGTGCAATGAGGATGATCTGTCGACTAACTAACTAACTAGAGTATCGATGTACATGATACTGCCCAGTTATTGATAATTATAAGTGGAATAAACACTTCTTTCAAACTCACTGAATAGTTATTGAGTGTTGAGTCACTCAAAGACACAACCACAGGCCATGATATATTCAATGCTTTTACTAACTGTATGTATTGAAAGAACTGGGTTAGTTCGGAACAAGATGGCAAGTGTTACAACTGATGGAGCTCGTGCTTTGACTGGAAAAATGTAGGTCTGATAAAGCTAATAAGTGATAAGATTAAAGCAGAATATCCAGACCACACATTATTACTACTTCACTGTGTGATTCATCAAGAAAGTCTGTGAAAAACTGTTTTGAATATCAAGCATGTTATTGACCCAGTTATCAGTGTCATCAACCTCATCAGATCAAGAGGACTTAATCACATACAGTTCAAGGAATTACTTGACGATTTGGAAACTGAACAATCCGATGTCTTGTACCGCACCACTGTTCGATGGCTGAGTCTCGGCAAGATGTTGAGGCGAGTGTGGGAACTCAGAGAAAAAATAGTGATGTTCCTAGAGATGAAGGGTATTGACTGTGACTTTAATACTAATATTGTCAATAAATTTAGTAGATGCGATTGTTACACACAGTGAACAACTAGGGTTAGAATTAAATTGTAAAAAGACACAGATTATGGTCGTCACTAGGAAGGACGAAATACCACAATGTAATATACAAGTAAATAGGAATATTCTTCAACAAGTGAGCAGGTACAATTATCTCGGAACAGTAATAACATCTGATGGGAGATGCCTTGAAGAGATTAGAACAAGAATCGCCATGGCAAAAGTAGCCTTTAGCAAGATGAAAAACATATTGACCAATAAAAAGATGTCAATTGAAACGAGAAAAAGAGTGTTGAGATGCTACATTGAACCTGTACTTTTATATGGATGTGAAGCGTGGACAATGAGCAGTCAGGCTGAAAAACATCTGATGGCTGTAGAGATGTGGTTTCTGAGGAAAATGCAAAGAATACCATGGACAGCCAGAAAGACCAATGAACAAGTCCATCAAGAAACAGATGAAGATCGTAAATTGATTAGAGAAATTAGACGTAGACAGTCAAAATTTTTTGGGCATGTTATGAGAAGAAATGGATTGGAGAATTTGGTGACAACTGGTAAGATCGAGGGGAACAGACCAAGGGGAAGACCTAGAAGCAAGTACCTGGATGGCTTGGCCTTGTGGCATGGTCGAGAACGAAACACGGAGCTGATCCACGACTCTGGTGATCGAGTGAGATGGAAGAACATGACCGCCCACGCTTACCGGCATGGCACATGATGGATGGATGGATTGTCAATAAAGAGTGGACTTTATGTTTGCCACTGAAATTATGGGAAAGTTAAATGAACTGAATTGACAAACTTCAGGGCAATGGTGTGTTCGCACATGAATTGTATGTACATGTAAAATTATTTCAGGCAAAACTCTCACTGTACTCCAGAAAAGCAAGTGAAAAAGATGTTGTCACTTCCCTTTGCTGAAACAAGAAACCATTTCTGGTGAAATGACTGAAAAGTACAAAGCCCAATTAGATGCACTGATTGAAGAATTTGGATGGAGATTCCAAGATTTCAAGAACGTAGAGCCACAGTTCAATATTCTCAGTTCCCCTTTCAGTGCAGAAGCTGATACAGCCACAGAGGATATACAGTTGGAGCTGCTTGACTTAGAAGCAAATCATGACCTGAAAGAGAAATTCAAGTCAGATGGTTTGCTGGATTTCTATAGTCAGTAGTAGTCTATTAAGTTACCCAAAGCCAGGTTATCAGCAGTCTTTGACAAAAATTAGATACACTAATTTTTTACAAACCTCTTGCGTCACAACCAACAAGTCAAAGTTGATGACGCAACACAGGAGGGGAGGGTGTGTGTCAAAGACTGAAAGAGGTCTACCACAAGATAGAAGACCACCGGGAAGAGTCGTCAACCTCAAGTAGATTAGAGGTAACATAGTGCCCCGATATAAGGGCAGGGTAGGTGAGAGAAAGGGGGACTATTAACTAGTTCTCTCATGAGACACGGAGGCATCGACCAGATAGTTAGTACTCTGGTCACGACAGAATCACGCCTACGTGATAGCCACGGAGAAGAGTGCCACTCAATAGGAGAACGGCTGCTACCAGCGTGCTGAGTGTAACCGCACGCAAAAAGCCGAAGGACGCAACAAGGTCCTTCCGCGTGCTGTGTAGCGATGCGTGTAGGAAAGTCAGACTGGGGACTGACTTCGTAGAGAGCAGATCGTTTAGTGTCGATAGGAGTTTTTTGTAGCCAATTAGATAGAGATTAGCAATAGGGTTAGGAAACTAGAGATAGGCAATTCTGTGGCTTTGTGTGTGATTTGATAGCGACTGTTTTTTGTAAATGTAAAGAGCCAACGGCAATAAAATGTACCATTCATTTCCTCTCACATGACTTGCAAGTTTCTTGTGTGGTGTGGGAGAAGTAATCCTATGATGCCTGACACATTGGTTGTTGACAATTACTATATGCGATTATATATGGTACAGGAACACTCGGAAGAAGACCATGGTGAAAGTCTAGAGGGGTGACACCAAGAGTTTACCGCACTGGGTGACACCAACCCCAGTGACGCCACTGACCCTGGTATAGCCATATATCGCCCGTCTGTCCAAATATAAGGTCACATGTGGCGATATTTTATCCTTCGTTAATGACTGTAGTGGCTGGCCGAGTGGCTAGAACGCCCTATTTTCCTTCCGGAGACCCGGGTTCGAACCAACGGTAAAGTGTGAATTTTTTTTTTCTCTCGGGTGCAAAAAGAAAACTCTAACCTGCACTGTTCGCGGCGACTGCACTAGCCAGGCGGCCTTAATTCCCCAGGCTCAAGACCCCCCTGTCATATATCGCAAGGTACTATATTGGCTGTAAATTACGTTTCTCTTCAGTTTATCAGGATCAGTTAACAGCAAATGCCTAATACACCCATGTCGTGTAAAAAGCCTCTTTACTTTACGGATTTATTTCAATAGTTGGATACGATTTCTGTCTCTGTTTCATCGTTCTGTTTTCCGGTGCAAGACTTGGACATAGCCCAAAGAGTTAGAGCAGGGGTCGGCAAACTACGGAACGCGGGCCGCATGCGGCCCGCCACCTGATTTTATGCGGCCCGTGAGGGCATTTAGGAATACAAATTTTTACTTCGTTTTTAAGTTATTTTGTTGAATTTTAAAGAATTTCATGTACCGTTATGATTGTTTCAACATTTTTGATAAGATTTCTTTCTAATTATCAATTTTTGTAAACATTCCTTGGCCTTCGTAATGTAATGCTTCTTCTTCTTCTTCTTTCGTTCGCCTTAAATACTATAACTGCAATGTTGCCTCTTGTGTGAATTTAACTGTCCTTTTTAGTTCAATCAGCAGTCCATAGAGTTTATCTTCCACTGTCGTCTCTCTTGGCCAGAAGGTTAGCCTAGACATGTTGTAATTTGGGCAGTCTTTGAGTATGTGCTCTGCTGTCTGCGACGATAATCCACACGTGCACATGGCTGATTCACCAATCTTGAATCTTGTATACATGTGGTTGCGTAATCTATTGTGTCCTGTTCTGAGGAGCAGAATAATGACTTGTTCTGGTCTGTCCATAACGTGGTCGTCGTCTTGAGCAGGTTTTGGTGGCTTTCTGACTGATTTGATCGTTCTTTACTTTTGGTGGTAACGGGCACATTAGGCTGTTCTTCTTTTGCTCCTTCCTTAGCCAATCGATCAGTTCTGTCGTTTCCGGGTACTCCCCAGTGGGATGGTGTCGTATTTTATTTATAATGTCGTCCCTGGGGTGAGGGGAATCAACATCGACATCCTTTTAACCCCATATCACTATCTTGAGGATCTTCTTGATTTCTGTCCACAAAACCCCGTCGGTCCCTGGATCTCTCTCTCTCTCTCTCTCTCTCTCTCTCTCTCTCTCTCTCTCTCTCTCTCTTTTTTTTTTTTTTTTATTACTGTACCAAGCCCCTTTCATTCTTTTCCCTAAACACACTACACAACACTGGCTCTAACAAAACAACAATTTGGTTTATAGAGAAAAGTGTCATGTATGTGCAAAGCGTATGAGTAGAATGTCTGTCGTATAATCTAGTGTGTATGCCGAATCAGACCGAACAGCCAAGGAGCACAGTCTTCTTCATCATCGTACTGGCCACACCACAATACCATATCAGGGACAGAAAACCTCACCCAGTTGATGCGTCTCTCAGGCCAAGTGTCGACTTCCTCAGATATCTCGTGGAGAATCAGGATGCTTGGTCCTCAATATTGGAAACAGTCCAATATTGATCCTCAATCTAACACACACAGTGTAACTACTCTGTTCATAAAAGTTCTGTGATCAGAAAATCCTAAAATTATTGTTACTGTCACTTTGGAAAATCTAAATGTTAGTATTTCACTTGTTGTAAGAATTCCCCAATGTTAACACACAATGTTACTGTTCCAGGTATTTATATTTACTAGTGTTCCTGGTACAGGTGTTATTTTCAGTGTCTTGAATTTACTGTGATGTAAACTATCACGTAATAAACATCTTTATATAATAATAGTTTACTGCTCAGCAGAGGCCAGGTTCCTGCAGACCATCTGGGTTATGGGCCCAGTGCAAAGGTCTCTCAGTAAACTCTGCCTTCAATACTCGAGCCATGACTTTCTATGACTTTGTTGCTAGCTTCTTGGTAGAATAACGTGGAACAATCGAGTGGAACCTGTTGAAGAAAGAACACACCTGGTGAGAGCAACCCGATTCCGACCTTTATTAGGTGAGTGTAGGCCACCGGCCGCACTCAGGAAAAATAACAGAGAACCAAACTCTGTCATAAGGCCGAGGAGCTCATCACTTCGGTCTGCATCATGGTAAGACAAAAAAAGACTAAAGGAAAAAGGGTAGAAACCCAGCAGATGCCCTACTGGAAGATCCTACAATTTTACATTCCCTTAATCCCCCAACCATCCTCAATCTTCCTAAATATCATCCCACTACATTGTCCTTAACTCACTGAGTTAAATGATATCTCACACAGCTAGTTTAAGCTACGCGCTGGGCTACTGTTGCCGACGTTCTTATAATACGTTCTATCACCGCACAGTACTGCACTCTATTCCTAAGAATAATCTAAGTTAGATATGTTTAATAGAATACTATATAATTATTCCTGTTGTAGATGGAGACTATGAAATCATACACTGGATAGATGTCCGTGGATATACATCAACAATAGACACTATAGTCTCTCTCTATAAACAACTAGGAATATTGCACAAGTCCGTAGCGCTTCACAACTTTTGGTCGACTACCCCAAATTTGTTTACCTCAACTGGTTTAATACTGGGTCTGAGTGACGTAACAAAACTGTCTAGACACTATACCGTCTAGAATTTATTTTTTGTCTCCCCTGTTTAGACTGGGTGGAAACAACCCGTCGTCTATTCCGCTTTCATCTGGGGACCTGTCCCGGCACTTCAAAAAGTCTTGCTGCCTGTAATCTAGAGAATTCTTGTCCCCAAAACAAAAGATCTGGCCGCCTTACATCCAGACAGAGTGTCTCCAACTTCAAAGGATGGCTGCCGCCTTGCAGACGTATGGCTCTATAGTCCCTCCTCGATCAACAACATGTTAAAGAAATGTCGACTGTTTGTAGACGTTTGGCGCGACTTTCTGTCATCGATCGACGTCCAAGATTTATAGTGACAGATGGTATCCGCTGTATGGTGACCTTATGCTGGTTGCTAAGTTCAGAAAGTGGTGTCCTTAAACTGGAAATTACCAAGACATCATTTCGTTTTCGTTGAGGTAAGTTTCTTGCAAGCAACATACGCTTACCTTTTCTTGGTCCAAGATGTTTTCTAGTTCTATTGTTTTGTTGCTGAATCCCTCCGCATTCCAGTGCATTAGTTTTAGTCTATGTTTGGTATGGCCAGACGCTCTATTCTCAGGTCCCCTGGCTCCATAGGACATCTGAGAAGGACCTCCAGTAGTTGTGGTTGGATTCTTTTGAGGCATATGGCCCGGCACTGCACCTGCCTGGTAGTCCAAAGTAGGGCGAGCACAGTAGCATTTAGCCGCAGTCGACATATTTCATTGCGCGTAATTGGTGGCATCCTGATTTCTGTGGTGATCCTCCTGGCTGGTTGCCTCTTTATTCAGCACCTTTCCTTTGCTAGAGCAGACTGTGGTCTTACTCGAGTTTAGGTGTATGGGCACGCACACACATGCTTGCGCATGCACGTACGAGCATACACATCTAGAGCGTTCTGTATATTTCTCGGCGCCAGTGACTCGCCGCCGCCCCTTCTCCTGTTAGTTAAAACAGTTCCGCCACGAGAAGGCCAGAAGTTGGACTTCTGCTGCATAGGTGATGAATGCACGAGCCATTGGGGTATTTATGCAAGGTTAGGCGCTAACCCCAACCCGTCCCCTGGCTACATACAGCAACATTTGGAACCATGTTGTGCTAAGATGCGAATTTATCGATTTTTATATAGAGAAATATTTATCGACATGAAAAATTTAATAAGGATGATATGAAAAACAGATATTCCTCCGGTGAATAAAATGATTTATTTTGCAAGAAAATATTAAATTTAAACGTCTTTTGTAGTTTTAAATTATTTCCCCATTTACAATGTTCAAATTAATTTATTTGTTGTAGTAGTCTTGATATATTTCTGAAATTTATTCTGAGTTTACTACTTGTTTCCAGAATATTTTATTTTCACACACAGCCGGAAGTAGGTTTTGTTTCATTTCCGTTTTAAAGTTTTGTACAGTTCTGACTGTTCGAATTGTATTTAAAAATTGAGTGTCAATAACAAACGTAAGATTGAAGATGAATGCCGTATTTTTAATTAGGCTATGAATGGACAACTAAATACTGTTTTATAAAAGTTGGTAGCAAAACAGTTTGCTTGCTGTGTCGTGAGTCAGTGGCTGTCTTCAAGGAGTACAATTTAAAAAGACATTATCAAACAAAATATTCCGATTTCGGATACAATTTACCAACCGAAGGGAGGGAAAGAAAATGTGTTGAGTTGGTGAAATATTTTGGAGAAACAGCAAACTGTTTTCACTAAACAGTCTTGAATTCAAGATGCTGCAACTGAAGCTAGTCTTGTCCTGTCACACAGAATTGTAAAACAGAACAAGCCATTTTCTGATGGCGAGTTCATCAAGGAATGTTTGCTAGATGCAGCAAACATTATGTGTCCAGAACAAACAAAAACCAAAAAAACTGATCTGACAACATTACTTTATCCAGGAGAACCGTGGTCAGACGTGTTGATAAGATAAGTGACAATGTTATGCATAAACATCAAGATGCAAGTAAACAATTTTTGTGGTAGTCTCTTGCATTGGATGAGAGTACCGATGTACATGATACTGCCCAATTATTGATATTTATACGTGGAATAAACACTTCTTTCAAACTCACTGAAGAGTTATTGAGTGTTGAGTCACTCAAAGACACAACCACAGGCCATGATTTATTCAATGCTTTTACTAACTGTATTGAAAGAACTGGGTTAGTTCGGAACAAGATGGCAAGTGTTTGTCGCGTGGTCCGCTACTGTTGAGAAAAGTCTCACGGGTACAGTAGAAGACAATGAGCCTAACCACTAGGAAAAACTCCCCACTGAAGAAATAGCCGACGAGTGGCTCGTGAAAAACAAAGGGAGTATGACAAATTGTCCCAGAAAAAGAAGTCTACTATTCTTACAGTGGCACAGAACTGCAGATAAAGTTGTACAGCTATACACACACAGATGACAGAAAACTTAGTTAGCAGCGACACGATGATCCTGTGTAAAAGAATTTAGCCCGAAGACTTGACTTGAACTATGCAGCACAAAGAAGTCGATAAAGATGAAAGATTCAACGTTCGTCCTACTCTCACACTTGTGTGATCTAATTAAATGTTGGATATGAAGACAACTATGCATTCTTATTAGCAATAAGCGACAACACCGCTCATCACGAGTTTAATAATGGACAAATAGAAATATAAGTTCCCACAAAGAACGTAAAAGGCACATAATTTATGAGAAGTATTTAAAAAAAAAAAAAAAACAATATATAAATCAAATAATCTTCTCGGACCGAGGTCTCCTTAATCATAAGACGGGATGGTGGTAGGTCAAGCAAAGTATGGCCGTGACTCCAGGAAGGTGTTTAGGCACTCAGCTGCAAATGGTGTTTCCAACGGTGAAGATGGTAGTCTCTCCGTCGTTCCTCTTCGGGTCACCCTATTCGCCAGTGACCCACAAATCAGTTCTTTCAGAGTCGCGGATGCGTAACACTGAATCTTATGTTGCTGGTGAGTTGCTCTGGTATACCACAACACGCTAGTTCCAGAATCAGATTCTCACTACGGGTCGGGGCACTTGTTCAATGTAAAATTTGGTGAGGCTTATTACTTATTTCAGTAATCTACTATTAAACTATTCACTTGTTTAAGTAATTTACTATTAAAAGGGTTGCCTTTCGAACACCACAATTGGCCCCGACCGTTTTCTGCGATTTCTAGCAGAAAAGTGAGACCGGACATTGAACTAGTATCAGCAAGTGGCCGTTTCCGGGCCCCTTTGTCTGTTGGTTTTAGTTGGCTAGGATAAGTAAGCCAAACTAAATTACCCCATTACTATAAATACAAAGTAACCGTAACCTTAATGTAAACATATATTAAAGAATCTTTATAATATACTGAGTACTAAGCAAGATGGGAGGGTGCAGACAGGCTTTCGCCACAGTTGTCCCTCATTGGGAAAAAAGTACAAGACACGGACTTTTCAAATCTGGCTAAGCCCTCTCGTTTGCTAGCTTTCACGCTAGTGTATAGGAACACTGAGTAGCGCAGCCCTAACCTCTTCCTCTGTAGAGCAGTGACTACTTAGAAAATCTGCTCCAACATTATACTTGCCGGGGATATATTCCACGGTGAAGGTATAAGGTTGCAGAAATAGTGACCACCTCATCAATCTTGTGTTTAATTGTTTGGGTGAGGCAAAGAACATCAAAGGCTGGTGGTCACTTTGTACAACAAACTTGGTTCCATATAGATATGGTTGGAACTTCTTTATAGCCCATACCAGAGCCAAACATTTTTTCTCGATGGTGGAGTAGTTCTTTTCCGCTGTATTTAACTTGCGGCTATCGTAAGCTACTGGAAACAGCATCTCTCCATCATCTCGACACTTTTGTAAAAGAGTCGCTCCAATTCCCACATTGCTCGCGTCCGTCCTTAAGGTGAATGGGCGAGACAAGCCAGGTAACTGTAAAATAGGCATCGCTGTTAGTCTGTCCTTCAGTGTAGTATAAGCCTCTTCACACGCTGGCGTCCATTAACTTGCTCAGGTGTTCCTTTCTTGGTGGCATCTGTTAATGGCGCAGCTAGAACGTTGAAGTTTTTGATAAACTTCTGATAAACTCCACAAAGGAATACGAAGGATCTGACATCTTTCTTGGTCCTGGGCCTGGTGGCCTTAAGTAGCTTATCTACGTTCTTTACTTCTGGGCACATGTGTCCTTGAACCAATGTATGCCCCAAAAATTCCAACTGCCGGAAAGCGAGCTGGCATTATGCTGGTCTGGCGGTGAGCCCTGTCTCTGCCAGCCCCCCTAACAGCCTGTCGATGGACTGCAGGTGTTCCTCGTAAGTGTCAGAGGCGATGAGGATGTCATCCATAAAGTTACTGATACTCGGGTGCTTTAATGGATCTAATAACAATCTCATCATTCGGGTGAACACATCAGGAGCGTTGCTCAGCCCGAATGGGAGCACATTGAATTCGTAATGGCCGTCAGCTGTGCTGAAAGCCAAATACGGTCGGACTTCTTTCTTTACTTGAATCTGATAGTACCCCTTTCTGAGGTCTATCTTGGAAAAATACTTCGCTTTATTCAGTTCCGCGAACAGTAATCCTTGATCTTGTAAAGGTTCTGCTTGAAATTCTGTGACTCTATTTAGCTGACGATAGACGATGCACAATCTATGCTTCCCGCTGAGTTTTCTCAAAACCACCACACTTGCACTATAGGATGACTCCGAGGGTGAAATTATTCCTTCTTTTAAAAAGGTAATTTATTTCGTCTTGTAAAGCCTCCTGTTTTGCATAGGGAACAGGGCAATACTTTTGGCGGACTGGATCTGCGTTCGTTAATTCCATGTCAAACTCTACGAGTTTAGTCCGGCCTGGCCTATCCGTTAGCACCGGGGCGTGAGACACTAGAATTCGCCTCATCTTCTCCAACTCAGACGTCTCCAAGTCACGGTTGATGACGACATCATTCATGGTCTCCTGAGGTTTGAGCGGATACTCTACACCTGAGTCACCTCCACCTTCTACCTCAGTTGCCACCGATAATGCCATCAGATGCATCGGTGGATCTGCTACACTCACAGCATACTTTCTAAGTAAGGTGATGTGGAATAATTTCTGTTTTCCTCGAATAGCAATCTTGTAATTCGTATGGGATACTTTTTCTATAATGGGAAAAGGTCCCTGCCATCCAATTTCAATCTTATTACTCCCTTGGGGTAATAGTAATAAGACCTTGTCTCCTACCTCCAGAGAACGGTCCTTGGCTTTCTTATTATAAGATGAGGCATGTTTCTTTCTGGCACGACGCAGGTTGGAATTTGCCAATTTCCAGCCTGTCTCCAGTTTTTGATTCAATTCCTCAACATACTGGGAAGCAGTGACAACAGTTTTATCAGCTCCCTCCTCAGTCCAAGTCCTCATTAAGGCCTCTAGTGGTCCTTTTATGGGTCGACCAAATAATAGTGTAGCAGGTGGAAGTCCTGTTGAGTCATGCGGTACTTCCCGGTATGCAAATAAGGCCGCGGGCAGGTACTCGTCCCAACGTTTTGGCCTCTCCTGTGCTAGCTTATGTAGGATCGACATCAGTGTCTCATTGAAGCGTTCCACCGTCCCATTAGCTTGAGGGTGGTAGGGACTTATATGGATATGGCGAGTCCGAAAGGTATTGAAGACTTCCTCCATTAACTTCCCCCGGAACTGCGAACCATTTTCCGTCAACATCTGATTAGGAAAACCTAATCTGGTGAAGATAGTCACTAGGGCATCCGCTACTCGTTTGGAATCTATTCCAGGTAGAACTATGGCTTCTTACCACATAGTGTATATATCAACTAGAGTTAGAATAAATGCATTCTTCCTTTTGGAGCGAGGCAGAGGACCGACAATGTCCACGGTAACCCGCTCAAACGGCGTCAAAAGTTACTGCTGCGGTCCAATGTTTAGGAGAGACCCGTTGGCATTCTGGACAGGACTTGACATACCGCAGAATATCGGCGGACATTCCTGGCCAAAGATAGTGGCATGTAATACACTGAGTAATGGCACCCAATCCCATATGTCCACTGAAAGATATGGTGTGACCCATATGTAATATCTGATTCCGGAATTTATATGGAACGATAAGTTGCCCGTGGTCGTGATCCTTGGTTCCCGCCCGCCGGTACAAAAGCTTGTCTTTCATATAAAAATCGCCTCCTTGAGGTGGATTCTGTGCTTTAGGTAGTTTACCAAAGCAGGGTTTCAGTGTTGGGTCTTCCGCTTGGGCAGCCCTAATATCTAGAGGTAGTGGATTAATATGAAGATCAGGCTCACTCGACACTACTGCCTGACTTCTGGTCTGCACTGCTGCAACAATTATAGGTGATTTTGGTTCGCCCAAGTAGACATACCGACATCCTAACATGAAGGGGTATATTGGGTCCTCCATCACTGCTGCGGAAATCGTTCCAGTGACATATTTAGATTCCACATCTACCTTTGCAATCTGCACCTCTATTGTCTCAGAGCTCATGGTGGCCCCCTTTACTGTAACGATCTGTTCTGTTAGCTGGCCGGGTTTGACTAGGTATTTTGCGATAACTGAATCATACTGGAGACCCGTATCATATAGACATCGCACCTGACTCCCATTGACCGTGATAGTTTCGACCACAGGGGGCCTAGCATTGCTCCCAGAGTTCTTGTTGGGGTGGTCTCCGGTTCCCGTAGCTAGGCACGCCGCATAGTGGGTTTGGGGTTTATTCTTGCAGACCAGTCTCTGGTGATCACGATTTTTGCAATTCTTGCAATATGGGTTACCCAATCCACTATGGTTTGTGGGTGGGTTTTGTGCTGGTTGTTGAAACCCATGATGTTGGTGAGGACCAACATTTTGCCCCAATTGCCCTCTGCTATTCTTACCGTTTGAGTTATTTGAATTATAATACTTAGAGAGGTGTGGTTTTTCTGAGTGAGAACTACTTCCAGCTTTTGTGGTATTCGCTTCACCATGGGCAGTCAGATATCTTTCAGCTAGAGAGGTTATCTCCGCTAACCGAGCACCACCATTTTCTGCCACAAACGTCTGCAAACATTTTGGTAGAGTCTCTTTCAACTGCTCCGCCAGTATAATTTCCTCCAGCCCTTAATAGGTCGAATCAAATTCGCTCAGTCCGACCCACTTAGTAAAGTAAGTGTGTAAGCGTGAGGCGAACTGGGCGAATGATTCTCCCTGTGACTGCTTGGCATTTCGGAATTTCAACCGATAGGCACTGGACGTTAACTCATAGCGTTTAAGTAGAGCACTTTTCAGTGTATCTTTCAAGACCAGGGGGTAGTTCT
This sequence comes from Cepaea hortensis, assembly GCA_963921405.1. Classification (NCBI taxonomy): domain Eukaryota; kingdom Metazoa; phylum Mollusca; class Gastropoda; order Stylommatophora; family Helicidae; genus Cepaea; species Cepaea hortensis. The sequence goes on along the minus strand of OY992879.1, from coordinate 142,103,758 downwards.
GAGAAGATGTCATAAGCTGGTCCTGTTAACCCTTGGGTCAACTTGATATTCCATTTCTCCCGAGGGAGGTTGTAAGCTTCGCACATCAATACAAATTTATCAATATATGAATCCATCTGCTCAGTCTTGTCATAGAACGGCAACAGTGGGAAGCTCATAGAACTGTTAGAAGTGTTAGCTATTGTAGAAAGGTCACTAATGTGCTCTGGAGAACTGGCACTGCTGAATCGTGACGCATCTGGGTGTTGTAGTTCCAGTTTTCTTAATTCAAGCTCATGCTGTCTCATCTGTTCTGCCAGTTTCAGCTCTTTGTCCTTCTCCAGTTCCGCCATCCGGATTCTTTCCTCCCTCTGCTCTTGTCGCCATTCCCTTTCCGCCTCCCTGATGTACTTTCTCAACTCATCACCTTCATATTCCATCAAAGTCCCTTTCTCAGTCAACTTTTGTGTAGTAGGTTGCTTGTCGAAAGACATACTTGAGCACTTAGACGAGATACCTGAACCCTTAACAATACTCACACACTATATAGCAATCAACTTAGTCTCTCTGTACTATGCGCATATATGTTAAGCAATCAATATATTTGACTTAATTACTCACTATCAATATCTCTAATATCAATAAATCAATCTTTGACTTAATTAACAATTCTTAATTAAGACATACACAACAATTTACCTTTCCGTTCGTCAGCACCACTTTGCTTAACAATCAGGTTATCACTAGGGAATATTTTATGGAAATATGCCTCGGTGCATATGCAGGAATTCCAACTATAACCGAGTAGTATCCGGCCAATAATATATGATACCAGACCTACTAAGAATACCAATCCTAGCAGATTATCCAACACTGATAGACCTATCGAGTTAAAGAGACTAAGAAAGTTGATCTTATACAGCACTCGAGACACTAATATAAGGTATTAGCTCTCGGACTGTTACCAATCTGTAGGATAGGTGTACAATTAAGATCCCGGGAACGAGACACCAATCTGACGCGTGGTCCGCTACTGTTGAGAAAAGTCTCACGGGTACAGTAGAAGACAATGAGCCTAACCACTAGGAAAAACTCCCCACTGAAGAAATAGCCGACGAGTGGCTCGTGAAAAACAAAGGGAGTAAGACAAATTGTCCCAGAAAAAGAAGTCTACTATTATTACAGTGGCACAGGACTGCAGATAAAGTTGTACAGCTATACACAGACAGATGACAGCAAACTTAGTTAGCAGCGACACGATGATACTGTGGAAAAGAATTTATCCCTCAGACTTGACTTGAACTATGCAGCACAAAGAAGTCGATAAAGATGAAAGATTCAACTTTCATCCTACTCTCACACTTGTGTGATCTAATTAAATGTTGGATATGAAGATAACTAGGAATTCTTATTAGCAATAAGCGACAACACCGCTTATCACGAGTTTAATCATGGACAAATAGAAATATAAGTTAGTTAGTTAGTTAGTCGACAGGTCATCCTCATTCCACATCGAACCATTCAGTCCATAAGTGCTCAGATCCCCATCTCAGCAAATCCCGCAGCGTGTAGCGGCTAACGACGCCAGTTCTGTGTTGGTTTATCAATCTTCTTTGGCTTCCTGCGTAGTGTTCTTGTTTGGCCACCCCTCTTTTAATTTGCTGCTCTAGCAGTCTGGCCATTGTTGTAGATTCACAGTCATCACTTGGTTCTCGCAAAAGTCTTACTTCTCGTAGAGCATTCAGAATGTCAGCCTGGTCCATGGCGCGTCCGCCCTCCACAGTAGCCTCACCTGCGAGCTTGTCAGCCCGCGTATTTCCTTGTACTCTCGCATGCCCTGGCACGAAGATGAAACTAATCTTTGCTAGCCGAGACCGCTATAGAGGCAGCAACCATTCTCTTCGGATCGAGCCCTTCTCTATCCTCTTGATCATGTTCATTGAGTCGCTAAGGAAACAAGCCCTAGTGAATGTCTGTGTCTCGAGCCATGTTATTGCTTTACTTACTGCCATTACTTCCATGGTCAGGCTACTTGTGGTTTCAGTGAAAGCACCAGAGTCCTCCTTCACAATTCTCCCTCCGGTCCGAGCTGTAAAGGCCCATGAGCTTCTCACATGTCGGATGACCGACCCATCTGTGTAGATGACCGCGTCACTGTCTAGCGAATTCTCGAAAATCAACTCTTGTACTTCAGCCTCCACAGCAGCCGGATTTTCTTGTCTGCATTTCCTATCTAGTTGGATGCAAACTGAAAAGGATGTGCAGAAGTCTGTTGGCACTTGCACCCACTCCTCGCCAGGTTCTAAGTCCTCAAGTGAACACACCTGTTGAAGAATGTCTTCGGCTTGACCCATCCACGACCGTCCTCTTTTTAACCTGCTGCCCTTCACCTTCCTAATTTCACTATGCAGTGGATGTTGTGTGTTTGCGTTAACTCTGAGGTAGGCGCGTGCCCTGCAAACTTGTATTCTCTCTTCAATGGTTGGAGATTGAAGAAATATAAGTTCCCACGAGGAAAGTAAAAGGCAAATAATTGATGAGAAGTATTTAAAAAAAAAAAAACAATATATAAATCAAACAATGTTCTCGGAGCGAGGTCTCCTTAATCATAAGACGGGATGGTGGTAGGTCAAGCAAAGTATGGCCGTGACTCCAGGAAGGTGTTTAGGCACTCAGCTGCAAATGGTGTTTCCAACGGTGAAGATGGTAGTCTCTCCGTCGTTCCTCTTCGGGTCACCCTATTCGCCAGTGGCCCACAAATCAGTTCTTTCAGAGTCGCGGATGCGCAACACTGAATCTTACGTTGCTAGTAAGTTGCTCTGGTATACCTCAACACGCTAGTTCCAGAATCAGATTCTCACTACGGGTCGGGGCACTTGTTCAGTATAAAATTTGGTGAGGCTTATTAATTATTTCAGTAACCTACTATTGAACTATTACTTGTTTAAGTAATTTACTATTAAAAGGGTTGCCTTTCGAACACCACAAGAAAAGTGAGACCGGACATGGAACTAGTATCAGCAAGTGGCCGTTTCCGGGCCCCGTTGTCTGTTGGTTGTAGTTGGCCAGGATAAGTAAGCCAAACTAAATTACCCCATTACTATAAATATAAAGTAACCGTAACCTTAATGTAAACAAATATTAAAGAATCTTTATAATTATACTGAGTACTAAGCAAGATGGGAGGGTGCAGCCTGACTTTCGCCACAGTGTTACAACTGACGGAGCTCGTGCTGTGACTGGAAAAAATGTAGGTCTGGTAAAGTTCATAAGTGATAAGATTAAATCAGAATATCCAGACCACACATTATTACCACTTCACTGTGTGATTCATCAGGAAAGTCTATGAAAACTGTTTTGAATATCAAGCATGTTATTGACCCAGTTGTCAGTGTCATCAACCTCATCAGATCAAGAGGACTTAATCACGTACAGTTCAAGGCATTACTTGACGATATGGAAACTGAACAATCTGATGTCCTGTACCACACCAGTGTTCGATGGCTGAGTCTCGGCAAGGTGTTGAGGTGAGTGTGGGAACTCAGAGAAGGAATAGCAATGTTCCTAAAGATGAAGGGCATTGCATGTGACTTTAATAATAATATTGTCAATAAAGAGTGGAAGTTAGACTTTATGTTTGCCATTGAAAATATGCAAAGAATACCATGGACAGACAGAAAAACCAATGACCAAGTACTACAGGAGACAAATGAACATCGTAAAATGATTAGAGAAATTAGACGTAGACAGTCAAAAAAATTTTGACATGTTATGAGAAGAAATGGATTGGAGAACTTGGTGACAACTGGCAAGATCGAAGGGAACAGACCAAGAGGAAGACCGAGACGAAAATACCTGGTGGCTTGGCCACATGGCATGGACGAGACAGGAACACTGAGCTGATCCATGACACTGGTGATAGAGTGAAATAGCGAGTCATAACCGCCCCCGCTTTCCGGCATGGCACATGATTGATTGATTGAAATTATGGAAAAGTTAAATGAACTGAATTGACAAACTTCAAGGCAATGGTGTGTTCGCACATGAATTGTATGTTCATGTAAAATCATTTCAGGCAAAACTCTCACTGTACTCCAGACAAGCAAGTGAAAAAGATTTTGTCACTTTCCTTTGCTGAAACAAGAAACCATTTCTGGTGAAATGACTGAAAAGTACAAAGCCCAATGAGATGCACTGATTGAAGAATTTGGATGGAGGTTCCAAGATTTCAAGAACGTAGAGCCACAGTTCAATATTCTCAGTTCTCCTTTCAGAGCAGAAGCTGATACAACCACAGAGGATATACAGTTGGAGCTGCTTGACTTAGAAGCAGATCATGACCTGAAAGAGAAATTCAAGTCAGATGGTTTGCTGGATTTCTATGGATCTTTATCACAAGAATCATTTACCAACTTGAAAAACTTTGCAGCTAAACTTTTATCATTGTTTGGATCAACATACATTTGCGAACAAGCATTCTCTTCCTTGAAGATCAACAAATCTAAGAGTAGGTCTTTATTGTCGGACTGCAACTTCCATGCTGTCATACGAATTTCAACAAGTAAACATGCTCCAGATTTCAAGAATATTGTCAAAAAGTGCAAGCAGTTACATAAATCTCATTAGAAATCACCAATTATAGTGACTGTGTAGTCGGTTTGTGTCTAAGTTAAAGCCATTGATAGATAATAAAGAATATTTGTTATAATAACATGTTGTAAAATCTTGTTAAGAAATTAGTAAACGTTTTTGTCCATATTGTCAAATATAATGTATAAGTATATAAGTAAAATAACATTGCAATCATTATTTATGTATACTGCTTAATAACCTATAAATAATTAATAATTACTTATTGTGATAGGTTGCTGTAAGCAAAATGGACATTTTATACAATATATACATGCGGCACGCCAATAGTTTTACATTTGTCAATGTGGCCCTACGCACAAAAAAGTTTGCCCACCCCTGCCCTAGTCCATACTTGCCCACTAGGCATCTGTCCTGTTGATTTCCAACTTTGGCATTCAGGTCACCCATTATGATAGTTACTTCAGAATTCTTGCATTTCTTGAAGGCTTTCTCTAATTCACTATAAAATTCACCAATGCTGTCATCACTACTGTCTACTGTTGGTGCATAAACTTGTATGCCGTTGATATCAAAGGTCTTCCACTCAACTTCACCAGTAACACTCTGTCTGATACAGTCCAATATCCTTTGATCGATTTTGCTCTCTCTGTATCCATTATAATTGCTACTCCTCGCTGTTGTTTCTCTCCACCAGAATAGATTATTCTATATTCCTCAGATGTCATAATGCCCATTCCTGTCCATCTGGTCTCACATACACCTAACAGGTTAATATTTAATCTTCTCATTTCATTCTTAATGTTATTAAATTTCCCATCCCCACTCATAGTTCATACATTCCAAGTTCCTACTTTCAATGTTGATATCCTTTTGCACCCAGTCGCCCGATGACGATCTGGAATCACCTGGTGCACATGACTACCCCTGCCGGGCGAGGCTGCTCCTATGGAGCACCCATTTACGCTGTTTCTCTGATTATCGATAAGACTGCAGTACATAATATTCTTGGCATCTGTAAAGAAGGTAGTTTGCCATTGCTTTCCTTCCTAGCAGTGACCATACTGGTCGATGACCGTAGCCAATGTCTCCCAAAAAAAGACATCATCCGCCTACCGTCGTGAAACTGGAGACCATAACCTACAACTATATGTCGGCTGCTCCTCAACTTCATCCACCACCTGCACCCATGGCTTCACGTAACCCTGATCTGAGGGCTAAACGGGTACTCCACCTTGACCAAGGGTGTCCCGTAGGCTAGTGGAGGGAAGGAGGCACCCATCAAGGCATTACTATCATGTTATTATATTTTAAATATTCTCTAAGCAAACGTAATTGCACCAAAATTTGGAGAGAGAGAGAGAGAGAGAGAGAGAGAGAGAGAGAGAGAGAGAGAGAGAGAGAGAGAGAGAGAGAGAGAGAGAGAGAGAGAGAGAGCTATTTGTTCAAATTGAATGAAATTTACAAACATAAATGACATTTCATCTAAACATATTTATCAACATAAACCCCATAGACTTCCAAGGTCTTTCGCCGTTAATGTAAGTAAATTGTCTTTAAATTGTGGGTGGCCTTCAGAGGCCAGTAAAAAAATGTTGTGTCCCCACATCGGGAAATTCTTCATCAATAGAGCGCGGGTTATCATTAAAAGTACAGTTTTAGAAATTAAACATAAGCTTGACGGCAGAAGTGGAAGATGATGATGATGATGATGATGATGATAAAATTGAAACAGTGGATCATAAAACGTAAGTAAATAAATATTACACAAATTTTGAATAAAAATTTTAATAGCTTTCTTCTCACAATTGCAAGAATATGACTGAGGTATTAATTGTCTTATTCCTCAAAGAAATATGAAAGATTTCAATGTTAGTTATTGGTATTATACCTGGTATACCATTTTCATTTTCAAATTCTAGTAATTTCCCTTGTCTCAATATTAGATGTTTATGTCCCCCTATCAAGTGCAGACTGCTACTGCAACCATAGATTAATCTTAGGCAATTTACATATAAGGTAGACCACGAAGACGGTGGAGAGATAATATATATACAGACCTACAAGCACTTGGAATCAACGACTGGCAAGAGAAGGCCTACCAGAGAGACGAATGGAGGCGGATTGTATCTGTAGCAAAGAACCTCAATGGCTCGGAACGCTGAAGAAGAAGAAGAAGAAGAAGAAGAAGAAGAAGAAGAAGAAGAAGAAGAAGAAGAAGAAGAAGAAGAAGAAGAAGAAGAAGAAGAAGAAGAAGAAGAAGAAGAAGAAGAAGAAGAAGAAGAAGAAGAAGAAGAAGAAGAAGAAGAAGAAGAAGAAGAAGAAGAAGAAGAAGCAGAAGCAGAAGCAGAAGCAGAAGCAGAAGCAGAAGCAGAAGCAGAAGAAGAAGAAGAAGAAGAAGAAGAAGAAGAAGAAGAAGAAGAAGAAGAGGAAGAAGAAGAATTTACATATAAACTTAAAGAAAGTCAAATATACAAATAGAAACGCAAAATTTGATCTACAGGCACTAAGAGTGAGGAGATAAAAGATAAACTCAACGTAGAGGTAAAGAACAAATTCGATGCATTGTCCGATATGGAAATATTATTTCAAGACGTCAGTGACCAATTGGAAATATAAAAGAAATCAGTCAAGAAGCTGCACTAACAACAATGATAATCCCAAAAATAAAGATAATAGGACGCAAGAAATGGATGATGGAAGACATCTTAAAACTCATGGAAATAAGAAGAAATAACAAAAATAGCAAGGAAATATACGAAGAGATTCACAGGAATATTATAACTATGCAAAGAGGCAAAAGAAACATGGCTTGAGGAAAATTGCAAGGAAATCGAAAACCAACACAACACCCAGAATACCAAATTAATGCACACAAGAATTAATGGCATCACTAACAAAAGAACACAAACATCAACAGGTTGCCTAAAAACCAAAGATGGCAAAATCATAATAGAAAAAGATCAGATTTTACATGCGTGGTCAGATTATGTGAAAGAGCTTTATGATGATACAAGAGAAGAACAATATGATCATCAGAATAATAATGAAGGACCATCAATTTTGTTTGTCGGGGTGTTTTTCTTTTAGATATCTAGCAATTCCGCAGAGCCGTCTCCCTGGCGAATGTGTTAACGATTTTCTCTGTAATCCCGTATATCCACGTGTGGGGAAACAGCTGCGCGAGATTCGATAGGGAATCGGGTTGCGTTGGTTACTTACAGGGGTATCTGAGATTGTCGCCTAGTAAGCAATGAAAAATACACTGCGTAATCTTGCAAAGACATCCACAACAGCGGTAAAATGCTGTTGTTGACAGCGATGTAAATAGGAAATGCGAAAAAAAAAATTCCGCTGAATGCTTGAACATAAGTGTAGTGATCAATCAAGGCATTACTATCTTGTTATTATGATATTTGAAATATTCTCTAAACAAACGTAATTGCACCAGCATTTAGCAGAGAGAGAGAGAAAGAGAGAGAGAGAGAGAGAGAGAGAGAGAGAGAGAGAGAGAGAGAGAGAGAACTTAACGAACAAACTTTATTTTCAAAGGGTTAAGAATTGGGCACGCAGGCCCGTCTAACATTCTGCCCTTCTATCACTCTCTTTCATACATTATTTCATTCACACATCATTCAAGGCTAACAGAGAACAGCAACAATATAAAAGATATGCATTATAAAGGCATGGGCAAAATGCGAACATCAAAACTACACGAAACAGTAAAATTAGATAATGGTCTGACACTTGTTATTAGCCATGTGGAATATACTGGTCTACCAAAAGGGGACTGGCTGTTATACTAGGGTTTTGTTATTATTATTATTATCTCTATTATTAAGGGGGAAGATAATCCGTACTGAGATAGTGTTCGAGTAATTTGCGATTATATGAATAGGGATTGGTGATGTCTTTGATTTCCTATGGAAGATTGTTCCACAGCTGAGCTGCAGAGTACGTTAAGCTTGTTTTGTATAAGTCAATCCTAGGCTTCGGAATGTGTAATATATTTAAACGTTTACTGTGTCTAGCATTATATTTAAACAATGGCCAAAGGTAATTTGGGGCATTCCGATGCAGGATTTTGTGAATTAGTTTAGCTTTATTGAAAAGCAGGCGTTTGCGGAGTGGTAGTAACTGAAGGCGTTTATACAGGCTAGGATTGTCAGATAAATGTTTGTTATAAATTAGACTCATGGCCCGTTTCTGGAGTGAGTAAAGTCGCTTGGTGTTTGAAATAGAACAACCGTCCCAGATTGTAGAGCAGTAGTCAAAGTGTGTCTGTGTATGAGAAGTATAGAATAGTTTCCTTGTGTCCTCATCAAGGAAGTTTTTAATTTTGGCGAGTTGGTAGACTTTTTTCGCTGTTTGTTTAATAAGCGCTTGAACGTGGGAATTAAAGGTTAGGTTTCTATCAATGATTATGCCTAATGTTTTGTGCTCAATTACACTTTCTACTGGCATGTTATCGATGTGAAGTTGAAGTGATGTGTGTGAGCTTAGAGTTTGAAGTCTTTGTCTGGTTGTTAGTAACATTGATTTTATTTTAGTGATGTTAATTTGCATACGGTTTGAATAGCTCCACCTAACTACATTATTTAATTCTTGTTGTAAAGACGACTCCAATAAAATACAGTTTTCAGCATTTGTGTACACTGTACAGTCGTCTGCAAATAGATCGCAGGACGACGAAAGATGCAAAGGTAGATCGTTAATATATATGGCAAACAATAGAGGGCCAAGAATAGAGCCTTGAGGTACTCCAATATTGAAGGTAGTGGTATGAGACAGACATTTATTATGTGATACTACTTGCTTTCTGTTTGATAGAAAAGATGATATTAGAGTGACTACATTAGGGCCAATTTTCATTGTCTCAAGTTTTTTAATTAAAATAACATGGTCTATCATATCAAATGCTTTCTTGAAATCAATAAACACAGTTCCACATAGACTGTTGTTGTTTATATTCTGGTGCCAATTTTCTATCATGTTTGTTAGGGCCGTATGGCAAGAATATTTTGGTCGAAATCCTGATTGGTTGTCAACAATAAGCTTGTTGCGAACTAAATACTGTAATGTTACTTTATGGATGTGTTTTTCTAGTGGCTTAGATAGTGATGATAGTAAGGAAATGGGTCTGTAATTGTTCGGGAGATCATTGTCCAATGAACCAGAGAGAGAGAGAGAGAGCGAGAGAGAGAGAGAGAGAGAGAGAGAGAGAGAGAGAGAGAGAGAGAGAGAGAGAGAGAGAGAGAGGAAGAATGGGGGGGGGGGGGGGGGGGGAAGAACTATTCGTAATATTTGTCAACATAAGCCCCATAAGCTTGCACTGCCTTTCGCCAGTGCGAAAATAAGTGCACGCAGGACTGATTGTGCCAGACCAGGTTTTGTCCTACTCACTTCGCCTGTTAATCGTCATCTCTCTCATTCCTATCACCTAGGCCAGGGGTGAGCAAACTACGGCCCGCGGGCTGCACCTGATTTTATGCGGCCCGCGAGGGCATTTAGGAATAATAATTTTTACTTCGTTTTTAAGTTATTTTGTTGAATTTTAAAGAATGTCATGTACCTTTATGATTGTTTCACCATTTTTGATAAGATTTCTTTCTAATTATCAATTTTTGTAAACAGTCCTTGGCCTTCGTAATGTAATGCTTCTTCTTCTTCTTCTTTCGTTCGCCTTAAATACTATAACTGCAGTGTTGCCTCTTGTGTGAATTTAACTGTCCTTTTTTGTTCACTCAGCAGTCCATAGAGTTTATCTTCCACTGTCGTCTCTCTTGGCCAGAAGGTTAGCTTAGACATGTTGTAATTTGGGCAGTCTTTGAGTATGTGCTCTGCTGTCTGCGACGATAATCCACACGTGCACATGGCTGATTCACCAATCTTGAATATTGTATACATGTGGTTGCGTAATCTATTGTGTCCTGTTCTGAGGAGCAGAATAATGACTTGTTCTGGTCTGTCCATAACGTGGTAGTCGTCTTGGGCAGGTTTTGGTGGCTTTCTGACTGATTTGATCATTCTTTTGATGGTAACGGGCACATTAGGCTGTTCTTGTTTTGCTCCTTCCTTAGCCAATCGATCAGTTCTGTCGTTTCCGGGTACTCCACAATGGGATGGCATCCACTATATGGTGACCTTATGCTGGTTGCTAAGTTCAGAAAGTAGTGTCCTTAATACTGGCAATTTCCAAGACATCATTTCGTTTTCGTTGAGGTGAGTTTCTTGCAAGCAACATGCACTTACCTTTTCTTGGTCCAAGATGTTTTCTAGTTCTATTGTATTGTTGCTGAATCCCTCCGCATTCCAGTGCATTAGTTTTAGTCTATGTTTGGTATGGCAAGACGCTCTATTCTTAGGTCCCCTGGCTCCACAGGACATCTGAGAAGGACCTCCAGTAGTTGTGGTTGGACTCTTTTGAGGCATATGGCCCGGCACTGCACCTGCCTGGGGGTCCAAAGTAAGGCGAGCACCGTAACATTTAGCCGCAGTCGACATATTTCATTGCGCTTGATTGGTGGCATCCTGATTTCTGTGGTGCGCCTCCTGGCTGGTTGCCTCTTTATTCAGCACCTTTCCTTTGCTAGAGCAGACTGTGGTCTTACTCGAGTTTAGGTGTATGGGCACGCACACACATGTTTGCGCATGCACGTACGAGCATACACATCTAGAGCGTTCTGTATATTTCTCGGCGCCAGTGACTCGCCGCCGCCCCTTCTCCTGTTAGTTAAAACAGTTCCGCCACGAGAAGGCCAGAAGTTGGACTTCTGCTGCATAGGTGATGAATGCACAATCCATTAGGTTATTTATGCAAGGTTTGGCGCTCACCCCAACCCGGCCCCTGGCTACATACAGCAACATTTGGAACCATGTAATGCTAAAATGCGAATTTATCTATTTTTATATAGAGAAATATTTATCGACATGAAAAATTTAATAAGGATGATTTTATGAAAAACAGATATTTCGCCGGTGCATAAAATGATTTATTTTGCAAGAAAATACTAAATTTAAACGTCTTTTGCTGTTTTAAATTATTTCCACATTTACAATGTTCAGATTAATTTATTTGTTGTAGTAGTCTTGATATATTTCTGAAATTTATTCTGAGTTTACTACTTGTTTCCCGAATATTTTATTTTCACACACAGCCGGAAGTAGGTTTTGTTTCATTTCCGTTTTAAAGTTTTGTACAGTTCTGACTGTTCGAATTTTATTTAAAAATTGAGTTTCAATAACAAACGTAAGATTGAAGATGAATGCCGTGTTTTTAATTATGAATGGACAACTAAGTACTGTTTTATAAAAGTTGGTAGCAAATCAGTTTGCTTGCTGTGTCGTGAGTCAGTGGCTGTCTTCAAGGAGTACAATTTAAAAAGACATTATCAAACAAAATATTCCGATTTCTGATACAATTTAACAACCGAAAGGAGGGAAAAGAAATGCCTTGAGTTGGTGAAAAATTTTTGAGTAACAGCAAACTGTTTTCACTAAACAGTCTTGAATTCAAGATGCTGCAACTGACGCTAGTCTTGTGCTGTCACACAGAATTGTAAAACAGAACAAGCCATTATCTGATGGCGAGTTCATCAAGGAATGTTTGCTAGATGCAACAAACATTATGTGTCCAGAACAACAACAACAAAAAAACAGATCTGACAACATTACTTTATCCAGGAGAACCGTGGTCAGACGTGTTGACAAGATAATAGACAATGTTATGCATAAACATCAAGATGCAAGTAAAAAATTTTTGTGGTAGTCTCTTGCATTGGATGAGAGTAATGATGTACATGATACTGCCCAATTATTGATATTTATACGTGGAATAAACACTTCTTTCAAACTCACTGAAGAGTTATTGAGTGTTGAGTCACTCAAAGACACAACCACAGGCCACGATATATTCAATGCTTTTACTAACTGTATTGAAAGAACTGGGTTAGTTCGGGAAAAGATGGCAAGTGTTTGTCGCGTGGTCCGCTACTGTTGAGAAAAGTCTCACAGGTACAGTAGAAGACAATGAGCCTAAACACTAGGAAAGACTCCCCACTGAAGAAATAGCCGACGAGTGGCTCGTGAAAAACAAAGGGAGTATGACAAATTGTCCCAGAAAAAGAAGTCTACTATTCTTACAGTGGCACAGAACTGCAGATAAAGTTGTACAGCTATACACACACAGATGACAGAAAACTTAGTTAGCAGCGACACGATGATCCTGTGGAAAAGAATTTAGCCCGAAGACTTGACTTGAACTATGCTGCACAAAGAAGTCGATAAAAATGAAAGATTCAACTTTCGTCCTACTCTCACACTTGTGTGATCTAATTAAATGTTGGATATGAAGATAACTAGGAATTCTTATTAGCAATAAGCGACAACACCGCTTATCACGAGTTTAATCATGGACAAACAGAAATATAAGTTCCTACAAAGAACGTAAAAGGCAAATAATTGATGAGAAGTATTTTTTTAAAAAAAACAATATATAAATCAAATAATGTTCTCGGACCGAGGTCTCCTTAATCATAAGACGGGATGGTGGTAGGTCAAGCAAAGTATGGCCGTGACTCCAGGAAGGTGTTTAGGCACTCAGCTGCAAATGGTGTTTCCAACGGTGAAGATGGTAGTCTCTCCGTCGTTCCTCTTCGGGTCACCCTATTCGCCAGTGGCCCACAAATCAGTTCTTTCAGAGTCTCGGATGCGTAACACTGAATCTTATGTTGCTGGTGAGTTGCTCTGGTATACCACAACACGCTAGTTCCAGAATCAGATTCTCACTACAGGTCGGGGCACTTGTTCAATATAAAATTTGGTGATGCTTATTACTTATTTCAGTAATCTACTATTGAACTATTACTTTGTCACTTGTCGTCCCTGGGGGAAAGTGGAGTCAACAAGCACACCGTTAAAATCCTTTTTTATAATGTGGGACTATTGCCAGACCTGTGTCTACACCCCCCCTCCCCTTTATGTCTTCTGATCTCTCTCTCTCTCTCTCTCTCTCTCTCTCTCTCTCTCTCTCTCTTATTCCTTCATAACATATCCCGACAAGAGTTTCCTCAAACAATTAATAGAATATTTAATGCAGAAAAACTATGTCAGGTGTAGGTATTGAATGTATATATGTAATCTGTGGTGTAGTCTATTGCGTGTGCGAGATAGGACTCTTTATGTCTATTGTCCGCATCCATCTCTCATTCGTATACGGCCATTCGACAACACACCACACATATTTGGATTGATCTCACCCGGAGTGCGTCTCTCCGACTGATTCTGGCCGTATTCCAATATCTTGAAATTGTTCACAGTCTGATCACCACGGAATAATGGGATTACTGTAAAATCCTGAATTCTACACATTCACAATTCAGGAAGTTAATAAAATCCATTGCTGAAAGCACATCAACACTGTCTATCACTCTATATATATATATATATATATATATATATATATATATATGTGTGTGTGTGTGTGTGTGTGTGTGTGTGTGTGTGTGTGTGTGTGTGTGTGTGTGTGTGTGTGTGTGTGTGTGTGTGTGTGTGTGTGTGTGTGTGTGTTCGACACACTGTCGCCAGTTAGTCAATTGACTATTCTTGTATACATGGAAACTGTTTGTGAGTTATCCATTTTTCTTTTTTATATTTTTACACCGTTCAAATATCTGTAAGTTATTTCGCTCGGCCTTCAGAGAAGTAAAGTCCTATTCACTGCTTTCTTAGCCGGGATGTTATTTATTTGCAGAGTTCATCTTGTTGCGATTAGTTATCTCGGCACACGAGTAATACTTTTCTATACTCTTAGTTCATATGGTTAGGTAATTTATCTCTGCACAAGTGAAGTGCCTTTTTATCTTCTCAGGGTATGTCAGGAGACTATTTTCGTGGAACCTGTTTGAGATAGATAACCATGTGATATCAGCCTGACTCAGACTAATTCTTATGTGAGAGCATGCCTCCGGCCATACTCAGACTGTACCGAGCGATACTCTGACATAAGACATATGAGTTCATTAAATTCTAGACGATTAGATAAAAGAAGGAAATGGTAACGGCAAAGCCCAGACACCCAATTCCTACGATCACACACGCCAGTTCACTATGCTAGATTACTAAGCTAAAACTATATTACCTTATACTATCTATTGTAGTCCATGAATTGAAACACAAAAGCACATAAGCACAAATTCCCCATTGCCTCTAAGCAACTCGGGATATATTAATTTCTCTTCTTAATAAGGACGAATAGATAAAACACTCCTGCTAGATGGAATAGTTGTTAGCACACTAAACCAAAACATGTTTCCCAACCATTTATACTTTGGCTCCTATTCTCCGTCTTTTTTTTTTTATCTTCATACATCAACAACCGAATTTATCGTTACTTCAAACGTTTCTGATCGTCTCCCGTTTTCCCACATCAAAGGTTTGTGAAATTGCTTTATCGCTCTTGTCCGCTAGTTCTCGTTTTCTCCGCTCACCGTACATCAAAGATTTCCGACTCTTTGATCGGGGACTCCGTTTTTACAACCAAACGATCATAGCAATCTCGCACGCTGTTGTATGTCCTCTGAAACATTCGGTCAATGACCCTTACAACAACTGTCTCTGTCTTCTTTTACCTTTCGGTCAATGACCATCACTCTGTCCTCACTCATCAGGTCAATGTCCTTCAGGATTTCGCGACATACTTGTTTAAGTAATTTACTATTAAAATGGTTGCCTTTCGAACACCACAATTGGCCCCGACCGTTGTCTGCGATTTCTAGCAGAAAGTTGAGACCGGACATGGAACTAGTATCAGCAAGTGGCCGTTTCCGGGCCCCGTTGTCTGTTGGTTGTAGTTGGCCAAGATAATTAAGCCAAACTAAATTACCCCATTACTATAAATACAAAGTAACCGTAACCTTAATGTAAACATATATTAAAGAATCTTTATAATATACTGAGTACTAAGCAAGATGGGAGGGTGCAGCCAGGCTTTCGCCACAGTGTTACAACTGACGGAGCTCGTGCTTTGACTGGAAAAAATGTAGGTCTGGTAAAGTTGATAAGTGATAAGATTAAAGCAGAATATACAGACCACACATTATTACCACTTCACAGTGTGATTCATCAAGAAAGTCTGTGAAAAACTGTTTTGAATATCAAGCATGTTATTGACCCAGTTGTCAGTGTCATCAACCTCATCAGATCAAGAGGACTTAATCACATACAGTTCAAGGCATTACTTGACGATCTGGAAACTGAACAATCCGATGTCCTGTACCACACCAGTGTTCGATGGCTGAGTCTCGGCAAGGTGTTGAGGCGAGTGTGGGAACTCAGAGAAGAAATAGCGATGTTCCTATAGATGAAGGGCATTGCATGTGACTTTAATACTAATATTGTCAATAAAGAGTGGAAGTTTGACTTTAAGTTTGCCATTGAAATTATGGAAAAGTTAAATGAACTGAATTGACAAACTTCAAGGCAATGGTATGTTCGCACATGAATTGTATGTACATGTAAAATTATTTCAGGCAAAACTCTCACTGTACTCCAGACAAGCAAGTGAAAAAGATTTTGTCACTTCCCTTTGCTGAAACAAGAAACCATTTCTGGTGAAATGACTGAAAAGTACAAAGCCCAATTAGATGCACTGATTGAAGAATTTGGATGGAGATTCCAAGATTTCAAGAACGTAGAGCCACAGTTCAATATTCTCAGTTCTCCTTTCAGTGCAGAAGCTGATACAGCCACAGAGGATATACAGTTGTAACTGCTTGACTTAGAAGCAGATCATGACCTGAAAGAGAAATTCAAGTCAGATGGTTTGCTGGATTCCTATGGATCTTTATCACAAGAATCATTTACCAACTTGAAAATCTTTGCAGCTAAACTTTTATCAATGTTTGGATCAACATACATTTGCGAACAAGCATTCTCTTCCTTAAAGATCAACAAATCTAACAGTAGGTCTTTATTGTCGAACTGCAACTTGCATGCTGTCCTACGAATTTCAACAAGTAAACTTGCTCCAGATTTCAAGAATATTGTCAAAAAGTGCAAGCAGTTACATACATCTCATTAGAAATCACCAATTATAGTGACAGTGTAGTCGGTTTGTGTCTAAATTAAAGCCATTGATAGATAATAAAGAATATTTGTTATAATAACATGTTGTAAAATCTTGATAACAAATTAGTAAAAGTTTTTGTCCATATTGTCAAATATAATGTATAAGTGTATAAGTAACATAAAATTGCAATCTTTATTTATTTATACTGCTTAATAACCTATAAATAATTAATAATTACTTATTGTGATAGGTTGCTGTAAGCAAAATGGACATTTTATACAATATATATATATATATATATATATATATATATATATATATATATATATATATATATATATATATATATATATATATATATATATGCATACATGCGGCCTGCCAATAGCTTTACATTTGTCAATGCGGCCCTACGCAAAAAATGTTTGCCCACCCCTGCCCTAGTCCATACTTGTCCACTATGCATCCGTCCTGTTGATTTCCAACTTTGGCATTCAAGTCACCCATTATGATAGTTACTTCAGAATTCTTGCATTTCTTGAAGGCTTTCTCTACATCACTATAAAATTCATCAATGCTGTCATCACTACTGTCTGCTGTTGGTGCATAAACTTGTATGACGTTGACATCAAAAGGTCTTCCACTCACCTTCACCAGTAACACTCTGTCTGATACAGTCCAATATCCTTTGATCGATTTTGCTCTCTGTTTATCCATTATAATTGCTAATCCTCGCAATTGTTTCTCTCCACCAGAATAGATTATTTTATATTCCTCAGATGTCATGATGCCCATTCCTGTCCATCTGGTCATTAAACTAACAGGTTAATATTTAATCTTCTCATTTCATTCTTAATGTTATTAAATTTCCCATCCCCACTCATAGTTCTTACATTCCAAGTCCCTACTTTCAATGTTGATATTCTTTTGTGCACCCAGTCGCCTGATGACGGTCTGGGGTCACCTGGTGCACATGACTACACCTACCGGGCGAGGCTGCTCCTATGGAGCACCCATTTACGCTGTTTCACTGATTATCGATAAGACTGCAGTACATAATATTCTTGGCATCTGTAAAGAAGGTAGTTTGCCATTGCTTTCCTTCCTAGCAGTGACCATACTGGTGGATGACCGAAGCCAATGTCTTCCAAAAAAAGGGATCCACTGCCTACCGTCGTGAAACTGGAGACCATAACCTACAATTATCTGTCGGCTGCTCCTCAACTTCATCCACCACCTGCACATATGGCTTCACGTAACCCTGATCGGGGGGCTAAACGGGTACTCCACCTTGCCCAAGGGTGTTCCATAGGCTAGTGGAGGGAAGGAGGCACCCATCAAGGCATTACTATCATGCTATTATATTTTAAATATTCTCTAAGCAAACGTAATTGCACCAGCATTTGGGGGGGGGGGGAGGGGAGAGAGAGAGAGAGAGAAGAGAGAGAGAGAGAGAGAGAGAGAGAGAGAGAGAGAGAGAGAGAGAACTATTTGTTCAAATTGAATGAAATTTACAAACATAAATGACATTTCCTCTAAACATATTTATCAACATAAACCCCATAGACTTCCAACGTCTTTCGCCGTTAATGTAAGTAAATTGTCTTTAAATTGTGGGTGGCCTTAAGAGGCCAGTAAAAAAATGTTGTGTCCCCACATCGGGGAAATTTTTGGGAATAACTGACCTAGTTCTCATTAAAAGTACAGTTTTAGAAATTAAACATGCTCATGAAATTGAAAAAGTGGATCAAAAAACGTAAGTAAATGAAAATTACACAAATTTTGTATAAGAATTTTAATAGCTTTCTTCTCACAATTGCAAGAATATGACTGTGGTATTGATTGCCTTATTCCTCAAAGAAAAATTAAAGATTTCAATGTTAGTTATTGGTATTATACCTGGTATACCATTTTCATTTTCAAATTCTAGTAATTTCCCTTGTCTCAATATTAGATGTTTATGTCCCCCTACCAAGCGAGACTGCTACTGCAACCATAGATTAATCCTAGGCAATTTACATATAAGGTAGACCAAGAAGACGGTGGAGAGATAATATATATATACAGACCTACAAGCACTTGGAATCAACGACTGGCAAGAGAAGGCCAACCAGAGAGACGAATGGAGGCGGATTGTATCTGCAGCAAAGAACCTCAATGGCTCGGAACGATGAAGAAGAAGAAGAAGAAGAAGAAGAAGAAGAAGAAGAAGAAGAAGAAGAAGAAGAAGAAGAAGAAGAAGAAGAAGAAGAAGAAGAAGAAGAAGAAGAAGAAGAAGAAGAAGAAGAAGAAGAAGAAGAAGAAGAAGAAGAAGAAGACGAAGAATAAGACGAAGAAGAAGAAGAAGAAGAAGAAGAAGAAGAAGAAGAAGAAGAAGAAGAAGAAGAAGAAGAAGAAGAAGAAGAAGAAGAACAAGAACAAGAACAAGAACAAGAAGAACAAGAACAAGAACAAGAAGAAGAAGAAGAATTTACATGTAAACTTAAAGAAAGTCAAATATACAAATAGAAACGCAAAATTTGATCTACAGGCACTAAGAGTGAGGAGATAAAAGATAAACTCAACGTAGAGGTAAAGAACAGATTCGATACATTGTCCGATATGGAAATATTATTTCAAGACGTCAGTGACCAATTGGAAATATAAAAGAAATCAGTCAAGAAGCTGCACTAACAACAATGATAATCCCAAAAATAAAGATAATAGGACGCAAGAAATGGATGATGGAAGACATCTTAAAACTCATGGAAATAAGAAGAAATAACAAAAATAACAAGGAAATATACGAAGAGATTCACAGGAATATTATAACTATGCAAAGAGGCAAAAGAAACATGGCTTGAGGAAAATTGCAAGAAATTGAAAACCAACACAACACCCAGAATACCAAATTAATGCACACAAGAATTAATGGCATCACTAACAAAAGAACACAAACATCAACAGGTTGCCTAAAAACCAAAGATGGCAAAATCATAATAGAAAAAGATCAGATTTTACATGCGTGGTCAGATTATGTGAAAGAGCTTTATGATGATACAAGAGAAGAACAATATGATCATCAGAATAATAATGAAGGACCATCAATTTTGTTTGTCGGGGTGTTTTTCTTTTAGATATCTAGCAATTCCGCAGAGCCGTCTCCCTGGCGAATGTGTTAACGATTTTCTCTGTAATCCCGTATATCCACGTGTGGGGAAACAGCTGCGCGAGATTCGATAGGGAATCGGGTTGCGTTGGTTACTTACAGGGGTATCTGAGATTGTCGCCTAGTCAGCAATGAAAAATACACTGCGTAATCTTGCAAAGACATCCACAACAGCGGTAAAATGCTGTTGTTGACAGCGATGTAAATAGGAAATGCGAGAAAAAAAAATTCCGCTGAATGCTTGAACATAAGTGTAGTGATCAATCAAGGCATTACTATCTTGTTATTATGATATTTGAAATATTCTCTAAACAAACGTAATTGCACCAGCATTTAGCAGAGAGAGAGAGAGAGAGAGAGAGAGAGAGAGAGAGAGAGAGAGAGAGAGAGAGAGAGAGAGAGAGAGAGAGAGGAAGAATGGGGGGGGGGGGAGAACTATTTGTAATACTTGTCACCATAAGCCCCATAAGCTTGCACTGCCTTTCGCCAGTGCGAAAATAAGTGCACGCAGGCCCTGATTGTGCCACACCAGGTTTTGTCCTACTCACTTCGCCTGTTAATCGTCATCACTCTCATTCCTATCACCTAGGCCAGGGGTGGGCAAACTACGCCCCGCGGGCCGCATGCGGCCCGCCACCTGATTTTATGCGGCCCGCGAGGGCATTTAGGAATAATAATTTTTACTTCGTTTTTAAGTTATTTTGTTGAATTTTAAAGAATTACATGTGCCGTTATGATTGTTTCAACATTTTTGATAAGATTTCTTTCTAATTATCAATTTTTGTAAACACCCTTGGCCTTCGTAATGTAATGCTTCTTCTTCTTCTTCTTCTTCTTCTTCTTCTTCTTCTTCTTCTTCTTCATCTTCTTCTTCTTCTTTCGTTCCCTTAAAATACTACTTGATGAGGACACAAGGAATCTATTCTATACTTCTCATATACAGACACACTTTGACTACTGCTCAATCTGGGACGGTTGTTCTATTTCAAACACCAAGCGACTTTACTCACTCCAGAAACGGGCCATGAGTCTAATTTATAACAAACATTTATCTGACAATCCTAGCCTGTATAAACACCTTCAGTTACTACCACTCCGCAAACGCCTGCTTTTCAATAAAGCTAAACTAATTCACAAAATCCTGCATCGGAATGCCCCAAATTACCTTTGGCCATTGTTTAAATATAATGCTAGACACAGTAAACGTTTAAATATATTACACATTCCGAAGCCTAGGATTGACTTATACAAAACAAGCTTAACGTACTCTGCAGCTCAGCTGTGGAACAATCTTCCACAGGAAATCAAAGACATCACCAATCCCTATTCATATAATCGCAAATTACTCGAACACTATCTCAGTACGGATTATCTTCCCCCTTAATAATAGAGGTAATAATAATAATAACAAAACCCTAGTATAACAGCCAGTCCCCTTTTGGTAGGCCAGTATATTCCACATGGCTAATAACAAGTGTCAGACCATTATCTAATTTTACTGTTTCGTGTAGTTTTGATGTTCGCATTTTGCCCATGCCTTTATAATGCATATCTTTTATATTGTTGCTGTTCTCTGTTAGCCTTGAATGATGTGTGAATGAAATAATGTATGAAAGAGAGTGATAGAAGGGCAGAATGTTAGACGGGCCTGCGTGCCCAATTCTTAACCCTTTGAAAATAAAGTTTGTTCGTTAAGTTTGTTCTCTCTCTCTGTAACGAGTTCGCCTTGGGTAGTGACAGTGAACCACACCCGAGGTGTCTCTGGCACTCCCGTGTATTCTAACCCCAGGGGTTGGATGGGCAGATACACATTTTTACTCTGTGGTTGATCTCATATTAGTTAATTATGTCTAAAAGCCCCTCCAGATCCTAGACCCCCACTAACTACCTACTCCTGTGGAACAATGAATACTTAGGCATCGTCCGAGACCACACTCAATCATTATACAAAGAGCAAGTCAACGTACATAAAGTTTATTCTACCCTTGAGAATATAGAACTGAAATGAACATCCTGATAGAATAATCTATTTACACAAATAGAGGATAGAGTAGAGACAGAATCAGAGATATGGTTGTCTTCATCGAGTTGAGAAGTAGATTGGATGCAGATGTCCCGTCCAGTCGGTCCTCCACTCACCCGGCTTCCTTCCAGTGAGATGACTAGAACCTTGGAGACCACTCTGTCTCCAGAGCGTGGATCCACAACAATAGAGTCACTGCTGGACCTCAATCAACTGGACCAACTGCATCTTCATCACACCCCCTTAGTCACTGTTAATACACAGTTCTCGTTCAACACTGGCTGGGAGACTATCCTCCTGGACTTGACTCCAAGTATTGGTGACTTCGATGAACCTAAGTAATCACTGACCGATCTAATGATCCCGCAAGCAGAGCACAGTAACACTGCTAGAAGAATATGTCAATAACCAATTCAATGGTCCTATACTCCTATCACAGTAACACTGCTTGAAGAATATGTCAACAACCAAGTTAATGGTCCTATACTCCTATCACAGTAACACTGCTTGAAGAATCAGATAAGGCAACGGATATGTCACTGAGTCCTACACGAACACAGTTCCAAGTCTTCGTACTTGTTCAGTACACTATTAGAATCAGACATCTATTTTCACGGAAACAATTCAGGTTGGACAATAATCAATTGTCCCTTCCACCTGGTAACACTTGCCACAAGTTAATAGCTGGTGTAGTTCTTCTCAAGACCTGCCACTATGGCTGTCATAAGAACCATTCAAGTGTCTACATTTCTTTTTTCTGCGTTTAGGCAGAACCACCGTAATAATATACGGTCAGGTGTTTCCTTTCTTTGAGCATGATTGCTCAAAATGCTGAAATGTTCCTGGCTGAAATAGAGTATCTTCTAATGTGGAAAAACATCACAAACCATCACGTCCCATACGTGTACCTTCAGGGCACTTGTATTTCTTGATGCAAACCTTCACGCATGGTGAATCACACTGGGTACATGGGGTGGTTGAGTCTGGCGTGATAAGTAAAGAATTGAACCCTTCGCTGTGTCACACGAAGTAGTTTCCTGCCAACGACAATTATAGTTGACTGGTTCCTCAACAGGCAAACTCCTGAAAAGGAAGAGCGACCGGTGAGAGTATACTGGCCCAAACATTAGTCCACATGCATCCTACCAATGACTACTCAGCCCTCAGTCTTGCTACTTAGTTATGCATATAACTAAAGCATTATCTCTATCTGGAGAGTAGTAAAGCATGGGTTCAGTAATGTCAGCTGGCCTCACAGAACAGCCCGTCAAACAGAGCAAGAAATCAGAATGACGAGTCTGATCGTAGGTCTCACCTATCCCTAATCATCTACCAGTCGTCGCTAACGTCAGTAGTGATAGTAGGCTGTTATCATAGTTCTAATTTAATCGAACTAAACAATAAGGTAAAGAGTCCCTGGACATCGTTCCTTACATCATCAATGTTCATTAATAAACATAATATTGATCAATATACCATCCCTCGGGATATAGGAATAGTACATGATCACATCCAATATGTACACAAGCCTGTTTGCTGGTGGGACCACCTGCCCACGCTATAGCAATCTCTCCTTATCAGACTCCTCCTTAGAGTCAAGAAGCCTTCTTGAAAATACATGTTCCCCACATGTTCCAAGGGTGATGTTCCAGTTCAGCCCTCCCAAGTGGTTTAGCCTTGGCCGGGACCGAACTTCATCGTTGGTCTGGTCTACCAACCTATACTTTCATAACTTGCTTTCAAATCCCCCATATCCTATATGTCCCCTGTCTCATACAGCCTCCTTGCATCCTTCCATCCTTCCAGCACCTTAGCATTCACTCGCACTAGCGCCAGTATGACAGAACAAGATAGCTCAGGCAAGAATTCAGAACGCATATTTATATCGCGACGGCACGCATTGTTATCACGCGTCGACCTATTCGGCGTTCGGAATTACTCCAGGAAGTATCACATGCCATGACCTAATATATATACACAATGCCACATCATATATATATATATATATATATATATATATATATATATATATATATATATATATATATATATATATATATATCACCAATGCAGACTTACCTGCCCACAGAAATCCCGTGTTCCACACAATGAATTCACTATTAAGTTACTACACAATAGTTACTTCATTCCTGGTGGCACAGAGCTAAGTTCTTTCTTTACTTAGTAACTAAGCACAGTTCTGTCTGAATCTCCACCTACCAACTTACCTGGTTTTCTAACCATTCTCCTGGCTTCAGCACTGACTGACATAAATCTAGGTTTCTTTCAGGCACAAATAACTATGTTTAATTCTAACACAGCAACCTAATAGATGCAACGAGTTGCGATATATGGTAAATATAATTTACCCCCAAATCGCCCACATCGCATTCCTGCTTTCCCAACAGCTGATTCGCGAACACACGGTAAACAACCACACGATTAGCCGTCAGCAGCGTTATCGATCGGTTTGCTAATTAGAATGCAAGGACATCCGCATAGGTAATGAGGTTAGAACGATGGCGTTTTGTACACACTTACAAAGTTAAATGATTTAAACAAATAAGTACCTGAATGTCGAAAACTAGATTCCAGTCAGCTTCAGAACTGTTCAAGGGCTTCTCAGCTTCCTTTCCATAACAGTCAGCCGAATCATGGTTAAGGTGAGACGCAACACAAAATGGCTCACACAGGCCTGCGTCTGCTCCCTTCGAGCAAAATTGAAGTGAATGAATGGTTTAGCCAATTTCCCCACTCGTGCCAACTCAATGCGCACGAGGAGCTAGTGCTCCTCGAGAAAAGACACTTTCTCGGGAAACCGTCATTCCCCGACTAGAATTTCTAGATCTCTCTGCACGAGAATCTAGTGCAATACCCAGCCTCACGGGTCACTCAAATTCAGGTGCTCCGAGAAGATTCTAGATGGTAATTCCTCTATCGGCTTCCCTCAGTCTATTTTTAGCTGGGGAAGTCCCCCGATGACGCGCCAAAATAGTGCGGGATCTTTACGACCCAAGACAGATAAACGCGTTTCGTCACACTCTCTCTCTCTCTCTCTCTCTCTCTCTCTCCCTCTCTCTCTCTCTTTCTCTCTCTCTCTGCTAAATGCTGGTGCAATTACGTTTGCTTAGAGAATATTTCAAATATCATAATAACATGATAGTAATGCCTTGATTGATCACTATACTTATGTTCAAGCATTCAGCGGAATTGTTTTTTCGCATATCCTATTTACATCGCTGTCAACAACAGCATTTTACCGCTGTTATGGATGTCTTTGCAAGATTACGCAGAGTATTTTTCATTGCTTACTGAGCGACAATCTCAGATACCCCTGTAAGTAACCAACGCAACCCGATTCCCTACCGAATCTCGCGTAGCTGTTTCCCCACATGTGGATATACGGGATTGCCGAGAAAATCGGTAACACATTCGCCAGGGAGACGGCTCTGCGGAATTGCTATATATCTAATAGAAAAACACCCCGACAAACAAAATTGATGGTTCTTCATTATTATTCTGATGATCATATTGTTCTTCTCTTGTATCATCATAAAGCTCTTTCACATAATCTGACCACGCATGTAAAATCTGATCTTTTTCTATTATGATTTTGCCATCTTTGGTTTTTAGGCAACCTGTTGATGTTTGTGGTCTTTTGTTAGTGATGCCATTAATTCTTGTGTGCATTAATTTGGTATTCTGGGTGTTGTGTTGGTTTTCGATTTCCTTGCAATTTTCCTCAAGCCATGTTTCTTTTGCCTCTTTGCATAGTTATAATATTCCTGTGAATCTCTTCGTATATTTCCTTGCTATTTTTGTTATTTCTTCTTATTTCCATGAGTTTTAAGATGTCTTCCATCATCCATTTCTTGCGTCCTATTATCTTTATTTTTGGGATTATCATTGTTGTTAGTGCAGCTTCTTGACTGATTTCTTTTATATTTCCAATTGGTCACTGACGTCTTGAAATAATATTTCCATATCGGACAATGCATCGAATCTGTTCTTTACCTCTACGTTGAGTTTATCTTTTATCTCCTCACTGGGACGCAGAGGTGTTTCCAAGGCACCAGGGCCGGGTTATATACTGGCCAAGACCTATTGACGCGTCCTCGTCGAGCGTCCTGGGCAACAGGTCCCTTCGGGGTCCTGGCTAAAGTCAGTAGGATCGCCGATTCCTCCGAAGTCGGAGAGTGTCTGCCTGTACGGCGAGGAACCACGAGTCTGCACACCAATAAGCCAGACATGGGACAACGGATACTCACGCAAAACTCAGGTCCTGTATGACATCACACTGATGTTGGATAACAGGATGTCTTCATCAGACATACAGGACTTCGCGTTGGAGCTCAAGCCAACGAACACAAGCAAGCAAGCATCTCATCACTCTTAGTGCCTGTTGATCAAATTTTGCGTTTCTATTTGTATATTTGACTTTCTTTAAGTTTATATGTAAATTCTTCTTCTTCTTCTTCTTCCTCTTCTTCTTCTTCTTCTTCTTCTTCTTCTTCTTCTTCTTCTTCTTCTTCTTCTTCTTCTTCTTCTTCTTCTTCTTCTTCTTCTTCTTCTTCTTCTCCTTCTTCTTTCGTTCCCTTAAAATACTATAACTGCAATGTTGCCTCTTGTGTGAATTTAACTGTCATTTTTAGTTCACTCAGCAGTCCATAGAGTTTATCTTCCACTGTCGTCTCTCTTGGCCAGAAGGTTAGCCTAGACATGTTGTAATTTGGGCAGTCTTTGAGTATGTGCTCTGCTGTCTGCGACGATAATCCACACGTGCACATGGCTGATTCACCAATCTTGAATCGTGTATTCATGTGGTTGCTTAATCTATTGTGTCCTGTTCTGAGGAGCAGAATAATGACTTATTCTGGTCTGTCCATAACGTCGTATTCGTCTTGAGCAGGTTTTGGTGGCTTTCTGACTGATTTGATCATTCTTTTCTTTTTATGGTAACGGGCACATCAGGCTGTTCTTCTTTTGCTCCTTCCTTAGCCAATCGATCAGTTCTGTCGTTTCCGGGTACTCCACAGTGGGATGGTATCCACTGTATGGTGACCTTATGCTGAATCCCTCTGCATTCCAGTGCATTAGTTTTAGTCTTTGTTTGATATGGCCAGACGCTCTATTGGCAGGTCCCCTGGCTCCACAGGACATCTGAGAAGGACCACCAGTAGCTGTGGTTGGACTCTTTCGAGGCATATGGCCCGGCACTGCACCTGCCTGGGGGTCCAAAGTAGGGCGAGCACCGTAACACTTAGCCGTAGTCGACATATTTCATTGCGCGTGATTGGTGGCATCCTGATTTCTGTGGTGCGCCTCTTGGCTGGTTGCCTCTTTATTCAGCACCTTTCCTTTGCTAGAGCAGACTGTGGTCTTACACATGTCTGCGCACGCACGTACGAGCATACACATCTAGAGCGTTCTGTATATTTCTCTAAAAGTTGGTAGCAAATCAGTTTGCTTGCCGTGTCGTGAGTCAGTGGCTGTCTTCAAGGAGTACAATTTAAAAAGACATTATCAAACAAAATATTCCGATTTCGGATACAATTTAACAACCGAAGGGAGGGAAAGGAGGGAATGCCTTGTGTTGGTGAAATATTTTGGAAAAAAAGCAAACTGTTTTCACTAAACAGTCTTGAATTCAAGATGCTGCAACTGACTCTAGTCTTGTGCTGTCACACAGAATTGTAAAACAGAACAAGCCATTATCTGATGGCGAGTTCATCAAGGAATGTTTGCTAGATGCAACAAACATTATGTGTCCAGAACAACAACAAAAAAAAAACAGATCTGACAACATTACTTTATCCAGGAGAACCGTGGTCAGACGTGTTGATAAGATAAGTGACAATGTTATGCATAAACTTCAAGATGCAAGTAAACAATTTTTGTGGTAGTCTCTTGCATTTGATGAGAGTTATGGCCAGACGCTCTATTCTCAGTCCCCCTGTCTCCACAGGACATCTGAGAAGGACGTCCAATAGTTGTGGTTGGGCTCTTTCGAGGCATATGGCCCGGCACTGCACCAGCCTGAGTAGTAAGTAGTTGATTGACGTCCCACACATATACGTGTAAAATAAGATATTGCTCACTATAACCTTTGGAGCAGCACACACAACACGTCATATAATACGCGAGAAATAGTGGTGGAAATACTACTATTGTGTATACTACCAGAAACCCGACAATAATGAAGACGACCGGAAGTGCTCTACTGTTATATCTATCACCGCTTTTATTGTCTCATCACTATCATCAATTACGACTCTTTGGACTACTATGGCTTCTACTCAGAAATATGTCTTTCTCTGTCCTATTTGTGGTAAAGAATACAGTAAAAAAAAAACAATCTTACTCGCCACATTAACACAGTACACACTACCACAATGTCACATCTGTGGCAACTTATACAATAGGCAGGACAATCTAAAACATCATGTAAAAACACATCACCAGACAGCATCCTCACCATCCCATACTACACCATCAAGCACTACACCATCAACATCAGACACTACATCACGTAAAAGAAAAGCACCAACAGACACACAAGTAGCTAAAAAAACAGAAACTTGATCACGTGGAATCATAGGAAGCTGCCATAGTTTACGAAGTAGACGAGGAACTAAAGACTGTAGACATCATCCGCGACCCTAACATCCAGCAGAAATATAGAGACGTCTGGCCTTATATTAAGACACATCAGAACATCCACAAATATGTATCGACCTATAATTTTTTTCATCGACCAGACTCAATACAACCAATTGACTGGACTGAGTCTTTAATACCAATATTTACTAGTCAGACACGCAGGTTCAAAGTAAATTATTCACATCACATGATCTTACGTCAGAAGGAGACAGAGGAACTTAGATTTTACCATTCTTCATCGAACAATGCATGCCAACTCGACATCCCCCACCTAGTTAACCACGAAAAAGACTTTGACGATTTTGTAGAAATAGTTCAGGACAGTGACATGTTTAACTACGCCCTACACAACAGACCTGACACTACTAAGTACATGTTAGCGACAATCCCCGCTACTAGCTTTTACATATATCACATAAATGAGCACCAAATAGGGTGTTGTCTAGAGGATTTACCTACCCACATAAGAAACAATTACGGCATCAATATTTTACAGCATGACTCAAACAACAAACCATACACTGACTTGTTATGCTTTTTCCGATGTCTCGCGGTATTCAATGGGAAATCGGTGACATATCTTAGGAAAAATACAATTCGCTTAGCTAACCAGTGGCAGAAATATCAAAAGTTATACACGTTAGACAACTTCCCTGGGGTTAGACTTATTGATATACCGGCAATAGAAATCTGCTTTGGGGTAAATGTAGATTCTTCTTCTTCTTCTTTCGTTCGCTTGAAATATGTCTATATCTGCAATGTCGTCTCTTGCATGAATTGAACTGTTTTTTTTTTCAGTTCACACAGTGGTCCATAGAGTTTATCTTCCACTGTCGTCTCTCTAGGCCAGAAGGTTTGCCTAGATATGTTATATTTTGGGCAGTCTTGGAGTATGTGCTCTGCTGTCTGCGACGCCAATCCACATGTGCACATGGCTGTTTCACCAATCTTGAATTTTGTATACATGTGGTTGCGTAATCTATTGTGTCCTGTTCTGAGGCGCAGAATAATGACTTGTTCTGGTCTGTCCATAACGTGGTAGTCATCTTGAGCAGGTTTTGGTGGCTTTCTGACTGATTTGATCATTCTTTTCTTTTGGTGGTATGTAACGGGCACATCAGGCTGTTCTTCTTTGGCTCCTTCCTTAGCCAATTGATCAGCTCTGTCGTTTCCGGGTACTCCACAGTGGGATGGTATCCACTGTATGGTGACTTTATGCTGACTGCTAAGTTCAGAAAGTAGTGTCCTTAGTACTGGCAATTTCCCAGAGAGGAGCGCCTCGAGTACTGATTTTGCATCTGTTAGTAGCACCACAGGTTGTGTACCATTGCTGTTATTTAGTAATTTCTCTGTTGCTATCTTGATTGCCTCAATTTCGGCATCATAGTTATGGCAGTACTTTCCTGTCGGTACTATGGCTGTGTCCCTAGTATTATTTGGGTATTCTATGTACACTCTCGCTCCTCCATTTCGAACAGCATTTTGTGCTGACCCATCTGTGTAGACTCGGATCCAGAGATCCTGTGGGTATTCTTCATCAAGGAAGCTGAGAGTGGCTGTTCTGCGCTGCACACTGTTTTGTTCTTCCTTGTCAAATATTCCTCTCACTTTTGTCTGGATTTTTAACGATAGTCTATGCTCATCTTTCCATGGAGTTCGCTCTGGAATAGTTGTTAGGGGGATACCAACTGTGGGCAGATCAGTGGTTTCTCTGCAGAGTCGTTTGGCCTGGTGGATAAAACTACTTCTTTTCAACCGCCCCATAGCTAGGTTTTCAAATCTGTTCTTCATAGGGTGGCCTGGCAAGCTGAGGAACTTTTCTGCTTGTATTAGCGTTTTCGTATCTCTGCGCTCACTCAGTGCCTGTGTCCTCCCCATCTTCTCCATTTCCACTATAGGGGTTGATCTCATCCCTCCTGTGGTGACTCTAAGTGCTTGATTTTGCACCTTGTCCAGCTCTTGTAGTTTGGTTTTTGATGCTGAACACCACGCAGTTGACCCATATTCCAGGTGTGGTCATATGCTCTGTTGGTAAACTTTGCTAAGTATTTTCGTACTGGCTCCCCATGTGGTTCCACTTAGCTTTCTCAGGATGGCTATTTTCCTTCTGGCTTTTGCTACTGCTTTGTTGATGTGCTTTCTCCATGTCAGCTTGCCATCAAATGTTACTCCAAGGTATGTTGGTTCTTTATCTTCTCTTAGGGGTGTTCCATTTATCTGGATGATCCCTGCCTTTTGTTTTGGAGAGAGGGTAAATAGGGTGGTGCTGCACTTGTCAGTGTTTATGCTGACACACCATCTATTTGCCCATGCAGCAAATGTATCTACAGCTCTTTGTAGCAATCTGGTGGCCACTGATGCATATTCATTTGTGCTCCATAGAACCAGGTCATCGGCGTACATTGCCGCTTTAATTCCATGCGGTAGGTGAGCAACAAGATAATTGATGAAGATTAGAAAAAGTGTGGGGGACAAGACTCCGCCCTGGGGGACACCGTGACGCAGTAGTACTTTCTTGCTCTTGAGTCCGTCTATCTGTACTCGGGCTCTTCTGTTGTGCAAGTATGCTTTCACCCATTTGTACATTCTTCCATTGACTTTGCAGTTTCTCAGTTTCTTCATCAGACCTTCTTTCCAGACTTTGTCAAAGGCTTTCTTCAGATCTATCCATGCCGCACGCACCAGCTTCTTCTCTTGGAATGCATCCTCAATTTCTTGAGAGAGGTAGGTTGTCTGATCTTCCGTAGAGTAGCACTACCTAAAGCCAGCCTGCTGTGACACAAGGATGTTTTTACTTTCAATGTACCACTGCAGTCTATGATTGATGATGCGCTCCAGTGTTTTGCAGAGACAGCTGGTGAGGCTAATTGGTCTGTAGCTAGAGGCAATGGAACCATCTTTCCCTGATTTTAGGAGGGGTATCATGATTGCTTCTCTCCAGGCTTGTGGAACACTGCCTAAGGTCCAGCTGTTATTGAAGTTCTGCAACAGCTTTGTTTTTGCCTCTGTTCCTAGGTTCCTGATCATTTCATTGGAGATACCATCAGCTCCTGGTGACTTTCTCATTTTCAGTTTTGATATGGCTAGCTCCAGTTCGCTGATTGTGATGGGTGCCTCCAGAACCTCATGTACTATTTCCTTCTGTCCTGTATGTTGTCGTTTCTCTCGAATCTCTTGTTGTTTCTCTGGACTAATTTTGATATTGCTATCTTGTGCGAACGAGTCCGCAAAATGGTCAGCTGCTTGCTTTCTTGTTAAGATTTTTCCATCTTTATGTAGCGCAATTTTTGAGTTTCTCCCTGTGCCGTCGTCATTAAGCTGTTTTATTAGCTTCCACAATTTCCTTGTGTCTCTTTCAAAGTTCAGAGACTCCGTTTTCTCCTGCCTGCTTTTCCGTCTAGCCTGCAGCTTGGCCCTTTGAAATTTGGCTTTTGCATGCTGGAATTTATTGTGGTGCTCTTGGCTGGGTGTGTGCATTTCCCAAACTCTTCAACTACTTTATTTATGTCTTTCTCAGTGTTCAGGTTTCTAACCAATATGCTGGTGCGATGCTTGTACATTGCCCAGTCTGCTTTCTTGTAGTTCCACCTCGAGAGGGTGCTGCTTTCACTTACAAGCTCATTTTCTACGGTTAGAAAGACTGGCCGATGGTCACTGCCACCAAGTTGTTTCCCAACAATTCGTGTAATGTTCCACTCCAGGTCTGGTGAATGAAAAGCCAGGTCAGGTGTAGTTGTAGAGTGCCATGATCTCGAGTAGAAAGTATGTGGGTCGGACGGCTTGTTAATCAACATGAATCTATTCTCATCCTGCCAGTCTTCCAGTCTCTCTCCTCTCTGGTCCATGTGATCATAGCCCCAGCTCTGCGAGTGGCTGTTGAAATCGCCACACACAATCATTTTTTCTTTTAGTGGTAGAGTGTCCAGTGCCTGTGGGCGGTCACTTGGACAGTAGTAATTGATCAGATGTAGATCTGTATTACCTGTCTTAAGTTTAAGTGTCTGATACTCAGCCCCTTCCATGTAGACTTTGATTTGGGAAGCCATGATGTTATTTCTTACAAGGGTCAGTATCCCACCTATTCGCCTGTCCTTTCGGTCAGATCGGTAACACTGGTAGCCTCTGATTTTGAAGGCTATATTTTCATTGAGGTGAGTTTCTTGCAAGCAACATATGCTTACTTTTTCTTGGTCCAAGATTTTTTCTAATTCTATTTTTTTGTTGCTGACTCCCTCCGCATTCCAGTGAATTATTTTAAGTCTTTGTTTGGTAAGGCCAGTCATCCTATTCTCATGTCCCCTGGCTCCACAGGACATCTGAGAAGGACCTCCAGTAGTTGGGGTTGGACCCTTTCGAGACATAGGGCCCGGCACTGCACCTGCCTGGGGGTCCAAAGCAGGGCGAGCACCATAACGATTAGCAGTAGTCGACAAATTTCATTTTGCGTGATTGAGTGGCATCCTGATTTCTGTGGTGCGCCTCTTGGCTGGTTGCCTCCGACTTCAGCACCTTTCTTTGCTAGAGCAGACTGTGGTCTCACTCGTGTGTAGATGTGTACACGCGCACACACCTGTCTGCGCATGCATGTACGTGCATACACATCTAGAGCATACTGGTTATTTTCCGGCGCCAGAGATTCGCCGTCGCCCCTTCTCCTGTTAGTTTAAACAGGTCCGCTGCGTGAAGGCCAGGAGTTGGACTTTTGCTGCATAGGTTATGTATTCACGAGCCATTGAGGTATTTAAGCAATGTTGGGCGCTCACCCCAACACCGCGCCTCGGCTACATACAGCAACATTTGGAACCCGTAAATGTAGATATCTTTGAGTTCAATGAGACCCAGGCCTTGGTCCCCAAACTTGGTAGTAGTGGGAAACATCCTAAGATTATGAGAGTATTACTGTACAAGGATCATTTCATGTACATTAATAATCTTGATAGAGTAGAAAAAATCATTCGGGTGTAGTGAGTGTGGGAAATTGTGGAGTGGGTTCTGGGAGATGGATAGACATTCTCAGACCTGTAATGGGGGGATAACTGTTAACAGTTATAAAGGAGGTGTGTACTCCGTGACAGAGACTGTATGGGAAGACACCAGCTCATTGGGTGTGCCAGTGAAAACTGATTACATCTACCCCTACAGAGCGGCCTATGATTATGAGGCGTACTTTGTGAAAAGTAATTTACCAGGGGAAACCAAGTCCACCAGATTTTTAGTAAAGCATTCCCCCCTTAGTTGGTCGATAGCCTCTAATGTTCCTGGTTTCACGGACCCTGTCTGCCACATCACAGCGTGTGATCCTCAGGACTTGGTGAGGCAGATAGTTGACTATCTGACTCAAATCGCTGATGCAGCGTATACGGAATTACGAAAAGAACATGATTGGGTGTATACAGCCTTAGAGGCTAAAAATGAGCACAAGCTAGTGACTAGGTTAGACGAGTACCTTCGCGAGATGCCGGTGCTGGGGTTCAACTCAGGGCGGTATGACATTAATTTAGTGAAGCCTTATCTGATAGAGTCCTTCATCTCTGCCACTGATGACCCCTTTAACTACGTAGAGAAAAGGAATAATAATTTAATGGCCATTTCCACCAAAAATCTTAGATTTCTAGATATTGTTAACTACCTAGCCCCGGAATTTAGTTTTTCCAAATATTTAGCGGCCTATGTCATCAAAGAGACGAAGGGGGTGTTTTGTTATGAGTATATAAAATCCTTGGATAGACTAGAGGAGACTCGCTTGCCTCCACACGAGGCATTTCATTAGCAGCTGAAAAACGCCAATATTTCAGTTGCCGAATACGATGAATGCCAACGAGTATGGAGCGAGAACCATATGTCGACACTGGCATACTTTTTGCGCTGGTACAATAATACTACTATATGCCAACACGCGTGAAATTCGCAAGTATCTGAAAGAAGAGGTTAAATTTACGGTCGTGGAGATGTGGGAATGTGAGTGGCAGAGTCTCAAAAAGTCCAATAGCGCCATTAAGAGCTTCATAAAAACAACATTCCCATATGTCGCACCCTGGCATCCGTACGAGGCCATAGACCACGAAAAGATCATAAAGGCTGTTAAAAACGAGACTGTTTTGTTTAATAGAGAGTGACATCCACGTACCAGACGAGTATAAAGAGCTATTTTCAGAGATGACGCCCATCTTTAAAAACACTGATGTGTCTAGAGCCGACATTTGTGAGCTCATGAAGAAGTATGCCGAGACCCATAAGCTGTTTAACGGCTCATGTCGGACCCTGATAGGTAGCTATATAGGGGAAAAGATCCTATTGGCCACACCATTGTTAAAATGGTATCTGACACATGGTTTATGGGTCACTAATATATCAGATCATCGAGTACAAACCTGAGAAGTGTTTTGAAAGGTTTGGTAAAGAGGTGTCTGATGCCAGACGGGCGGGTGACCTCGATCCGGCCTATACCATTAAGGCAGAGACAATGAAGCTATTGGGAAACGCAGCCTATGGCTAAACGTTAACCAATAAGGCCAATCATACCAATGTTTCATATTGTCGCGGGGCTGGCACATCAACGTTGGTGAATCAACCTCTGTTTAAGAAGATGACCATGTTGTCAGATGATGTGTTTGAAGTAGAGTCTCTGAAAAAGACCACCTTATGGGATATACCTCAACAAATAGGGTTCTTT
Source organism: Cepaea hortensis (assembly GCA_963921405.1). Taxonomy (NCBI): domain Eukaryota; kingdom Metazoa; phylum Mollusca; class Gastropoda; order Stylommatophora; family Helicidae; genus Cepaea; species Cepaea hortensis. Next base: position 142,068,618 of record OY992879.1, on the reverse strand, counting down.
GTGTACCAGTACGCAAAGCTGCGCATGTTAGAATTTTATTATGACTTTTTAGATAGGTTTATAGCTAGGGAGGATTTTCAGTTGTGTGAGATGGACACAGATAGCTTGTATTTAGCTCTTAGCACACCGATCCTAGCACAGGCCGTCAGACCGGAGCTTTATGAAGAATTTTATAGTCTATAGCTCCTGGTTCCCGGCTGAGGTCTGTGATAGTCATCAATGGGATTTTATTAGGAGTGGGGGAGTTGTACCAGCCTGTGACGCGTGTAAGGCTAAGCGAGTCTTCGACACAAGAACCCCTGGCTTATTTAAGTTAGAGTATGAGGGAAAGGGGATGGTCTCCTTATGCAGCAAGACCTATCACTGCTTTGGAGACTATACCAAGACCAGCACTAAAGGGCTGACAAAACAACACAACACACATCTAGACAGAGAAGTCTTTCTAAATGTACTTGACACCCAGACAGCGACTGCAGGGACAAATATAGGTTTTAAGACACAGGATTCCTCTGTGTACACGTATCATCAACACAGAGAGGCTTTATCATACTTCTATATCAAAAGAAAAGTACACGCAGACAATTATTCCACATCACCACTAGATATATAAGTGTACCATAATATGTAAATACTCTTTTTCAGCTTTTCCCACTACCTTTTTCTACTTCTGTTCTATTATGATTGTGGTGTACTGTGAAAATAAAAGACTCAATGTGTATGTGTGTGCTTTCCTTGTGACTTATCTATATCATTGAAAAAATAAAAGACTGTCCTCGATGTGTAAAGTCACATGTTTTCATTGAGTGATATTGAAAAATATTGAATATTATGCAAACAATGTTTTAATGGAAAAATAAAAGTTATGAAACGAAAAATATTTTGTGTTATTGGTTTATTTAGTGGAATGCTTGACATGTTTTCTTGTTTATTCATGTTGTCGTCTTTCTGGTTGTCGTGTTGTCATCTTTCGTGGTACACGAGGATGTTTCTTCGTGTTTATTGTAGCTGTGGAATATACTATGGAAATACAAATGATCTGCCAGAGGCAGCACAGAAAACACCATATAGAAACAAACCAAGATAACGCAAATGTTCTTTTTTCTTCATTTTTATTTTCAAAACTTTATACATATTGATTCTTCACATAATTGTCTCCTGTGGGCTGTCATCTGACCTTGGTAGACACACATCTTACTGTCGGATACACATCTGAGGTTGGTCACACATCTGAGGTTTATCACACATCTGGGGTTGATCACAGAGCTGCTTGGGTAGAGTCTTTTAACTTGGGTATCTTCGTTTAGTGCGCTTTTTGACCTGGACATTCTTTCTTCGGTTAGTGTCTTGTTTACTGACTTGAATAGGTTGCTGGTTGATTCTATCAAAGTCTTTTAGGATCTCGCGATGTAGAGCTATCAGCAGTTCATATTCTTGACGAGTAAATGTCATTCCCAATGGTGCAGGAAACCTGGTCTCGGATTCACCAAAGAATCGACGGATGTGTAACTTGGTTATTCCTCTGTAGGATGAGACAAATAAAGCCGTGACGCCATCTCCCACTGATCTAGCAATGTCACCATTACGAGTCAGATAGACCCAGTTAGCTGTGTTGCGTTCTGTAGTCATCTTCAGAATGAGTTAATGGTACTCGGGTCGGGTTTATATACTATGGTGTAAACTGGTTATAGCGTCTCAGCTGCATTACATATGGCATGACTAGGCGGCGTACTAGCCGATCGTTGACCCATTGTTTGCTTGAAAAAGGTTGGAGAATGCGGGTCATGCTCGCCCCACGACTTTTCATCAGGATGAAATAGATAGCATAGAGGCCACAGGCGTTGCTTAACACATCTTGTAAGACCCGTGTATTATACACGAGCGGTGTGTCTGAATGATGGTCAATAAAATTGTACAGGTCACTGTGTAAGGGTAACAGACCAAATGAGTCAAAGTACTCGCATTTGCCTGACCCGTCGTAGTACATGGCGACCCAGTGGGAACCTGGTTTATATCTAGGATCAGTGTTTACAATAAAAACCGTTGGTTTGCTTCTATCTAGATGTCGAGGTAGCTGATCTCGAGCGCACACTCTGACCTGTAGTCGACGAGCATACGTATCAGCTAGTAGTATTCTGGTAATCTGTTGCGTGTTCATTATGAAGCGTAATCTGTTAGCACTTGTCTGGTCTTGGATACTTCAATTATCCCGTCGTGCTCGGCGTAGACGATGAATTGTAATGGCTCTGGGGTGGTTGTGTTGAACTTAAATTCCAGTGTTAAAGGCCCCGTCCTCGGCATCTCAAACTGGTCTCCGTCCAGTAAACTGGGACTCAGATCAAAGGCATACAGCGTATAACCAATATTGAATTGATTATAGTCAATTGAGTTGCCGGCGTCTTTGCCTACTAGACCCATGGCTAGGTTAGTACCAAAATACGCTCGTAAGTATTGGTTGCGCTCAAAGTCCATGGTCAGCGGTTTGCTGGTGGCAGCTCGACCGTCGACGGTTACGTTCAGGTACGTCAAACCAAAAGTTTGAAAATTATACGGGTTATAGCTGTAGGAACCGTTAAAAGCTGCTGATGTAACAAGTCCAATCACGACGCAAGTGGGCGTTTGACTCATAAACAGATTGTCTTGAGTGTGAGATAGCATACCCTGGGGGATAGCAAATTTTTTAGCACTACACGCTTGAACGGGAATTTCGCGTTGGCTCTCATCAAGGCTTTCTCGTGGGCGAGCGCGATGGCCGGATTCAGTCTGGCTTTACGAACCACCAGCGTGGCATGGGTTATAATTGATGAATAACCAAGCGCCCCGTCAGGAGCCAAGAGATTAAAGGTGGCCTTGGATGGAGTCAGCTTAATTTTCACATCCACGCCGTTTATCATATAGGGTCTTGCACAAAAATGTCGGCATGTAATCGACCCATCATATCTATTTCTTGACTCTCACTGGCTAGTTGACGTCGTGTTCTTAGTCCCTTGTGGTTTTCGCCTTGCGTGTCATCGAGGAATTTGGCCTTGTCATAGTAATAGAGTGTGGCTGAGAGATGACTCTTTTTGGCTTCTTCCCCATGGTACAACGTAGCTTCCAAGTAGGCTCTATACGGATACGTATTTTCACTAGGGGTGATTAGCGTGTCGTTGAGTGAGACGTCGACTTGAGAAAATAAACTATGCAGGTAATAGTTGACAGGAGCGACATCGGCCGTGGGTGGTAGTTTGTCACCGTTGGGTAGTGTGACTTTAGCTCTGACGTGTAAGAAAGTGTTAAACAGATCCAGATACTCTTCCCTGGCACCAGAGATGGCAAATTCTATAGGTGCGCCGGGGGCTAGTGAGATTAAAGGGTGTATCTCCAGAAACTGGCCCTCTTCCACGGCGGTCTGCGTGGGTGGTACACTAAATAGATCCAGACCAGAATGAAAACACTCGCAGGAATGAGGGTGAATCAGAGCCATTATGCAAAGATATCCGAGTGCTGGTGTTTCTTCTTATGAGCTCGGCGATGTGCGGGGGCTAGTTTTATACGTTTACTTGGCTCACCAGGTGGCGCTGCGCGTCTCTTTCTTCTGATACCGCTACCTGATTAGCTAACGTGGTTGACAGCTCCTTGCAGTAGACGCTGAATAGCTTGCTAGGCATGCTCTTTGAAGGAATCCCCAACATTCCTACCAGCCAAAGCATCTTGGGCCACTCGCAGACCCGTCCCGAGACCTTCTCTGAGTAGGGCCTTACCACCGGTCTTTAGTCAAGGTAGAATCATGCGACCGAGTCCACTGAAGAAACTGCCGATACCACGACCTCTCTGACTCCGACCACCCACAAAGACTGGCATGCCATGTCCAGCTTGATTACAGTAAAAGTCCTCGTACAGTCTGGGATTTCGACTTAACGCCACGTATTTCATTATTCTAGGTCTGATCTCCTCCGAATTCGAAAATGTAACGTCAGCACCGAAGTCCCGGAAGTGAATGAGACGTTTGTGCCCGTATCGGTGGTTAAAAGGATTTCCACCGTGTCGAAGGAGTACCGATTCATCGGTACGTAATGAGGTTTGTCGTAGGCGCGATACACCAAAGCTGACAGCTGACTCATGATAGGTCTCCGACTGGTCGCGCCGCTATGAGATCGCAATAGACGTAGATATTTTGCAGGTCGTTATTTAGGTCTATAGCCACTTGGCCTTCCATTAATGGGTTGGTGTCTGATATCTTCGAGGAGTGAAGTCCTAATATATCTTTCAACTTTTCGCTAAACATAGCCACGGCCCCCAATTCGAATATTTTCACGATGACTTTCTTTGAGGTATTGTCGAAATAGAATCTGACGCGCGTCTGATCATCGACCTCCGATTCTTTCATTATTCGATTCATCTCCGCTATAAACGAGTATGGTGAGCTGTATAGGCCTGGGGGAACACAGTTTTCTGGAATTTCCTCTGGTGGGTGAGTTGTATCTTATCCACACTTCATTCTCTAACACATTGCAGTAGTAGTTGGGAAATTGAATTTCGGCCAGACCCACTTCGTAATGCTGATTCACCTCAATAGTTTGCGGTAACTTGACGAAATAGTGACCTGGAGTGTTCTTGGGAAACATGTTTGGCGAAGCATTGCTCGGTAATATCACGTAGAAACTCATATTTTAGGGTTTGGTAGCATGTAACCCAGACAGCTGCTTAGCAGAGCGATCCACAACTTGCCCTCGGCTGCATCGACTTTCCCTCGAGACATATTGAATAGTGATACACCAATGACGGTGTATATAACGATCAGTTGACAGAAGAAGACAATCTCTAGTCGCGGCACTCGACGACCAAACATGCAACTGACCGAGTTCCTTTCCCATTCTGTGGAATTTTGTGAGTTAGTTTCCACGTAGGTTTCTTCCATTAGTATCTGGTTAGGTCTGAGACCCAACTGTTGAATGACTTGGGATATCCGAACCACTTGACTAAGTACTGTCTACCACCGCGCCTGGGTCTTTCTTGTAAGACTGATTCGACGCGATACACTTGCTTGTCTCCGACGAGTTGTATTTCTTCTAGGTAGAATGCCCCTTGAAGTTCTTCCCCCGAATCATCTTTTAGCACATACGTCACCGGACTGGTCTGATTTATACGACTGACGGTAAACAGTTCTTCTGTCCACGAGGGTGTATACCCCTTTTTAAAAGGTTGTTTGGGTTGAGCCAGTCGGACTCGATTGCCGGGTGTAAAATACACTTCTCTGTCGATAGTCTTCTGATACAGGTTATTCCACACCTCGATTTGATACTAATAATTGACTTGCACGGGCGCCATGCGAATACTTCTGTGATACGAGCCGTTGTAGTTGCGGATCAGTTTATCTATCACATCGACGTATCGAAGTTTATTGGTCTTGGTGAAATAGCGCCACATTTTTCTTTCAGAGTTCGATTGAATCTTTCCACTATCGCGGATTTCACATCTTCATTCTCAGTGGTAAAGAAATGCACACCTCGATCTTTCAGAAATTTAAAAAAAAGTCCGGTTGACAAATTCCGATCCTTTATCAGTCTGAAAATTTATCGGTTGTCTATCACCAAAAATTTTACTCACGGCGTCCACCAGCTCTTTCCCCGTTGTCTTCTTGATCGGGATGGCCAAAGCATATTTACTAAACACATCGAGACACGTCACTAGGTACGACATCCCATCGTTGTATCTTTGTAATTTTCTCATATCTATCAAGTCGGCTTGAAACTGTTGATTTATACCACCGGTTATAGTTTGACGTCTCTGGAAACGACGACGGATCGGTTTATGTAAAGTATATGTATCCTGATGTCGTAGCCAAGTCTCTACCTTCTTCAATTTAGTATTCCGATTTAAAGCGGCGGCTCCGCCGTAGGCTCCGGGTTTCTGTGGGTCGTAGTAATATCTTCTTATTTTCGAGGCCATTTTTCCCACTTGGGTGTAGGTATCCTACTCTTCTTTTTGCTTCGCCTGAGTCTGTAAGGTGGTGTTGTCTCGACTGTTTGTTCGACTACTTGACTTTTAGCCGGTTCAATAGATGTTGGTTGACTTTTAGCCAGTGTCGGTTGAAGAGGTGTCTCGGCTATTGAAGCCGGTAGAGTGCCGACTTCGGGTTTTTGTTCCTTGATATCCACTACCCCTAAAGGTTTATGTCTGTACTGCTCAAGTCGATTCAGATACCGTTGCAAAGTCAGTTGATTCACTCGGGTTTTTTCACGAGGTGGTAGATCTTAGTTATCTAGGACATGTTGCATTTGATTATCCAAGATGCGCAAGTTATCTGTTAATGTGTCGGGTAGTACGTAGGGTTTTTCCAGCAGCCGGGGATCGATCAAGATCATTTTCGTCATTATAAGCCCACGACGCCTTTCAACACGTTTAGAATAGGACATAATAAAGCGCCTATGACGCCACCTTGTTGCAAGATTTGTTTCCTCTTCTTGATAGATAGCTTCTTACGCGTTAGCGCTCTCAGACTGTTGTGCCGGCGCAAACGTCTCTTCTGAACCGATGTCAGTGGAACATTACCTTTTAACACATTGTGACAGCACTCGTAAATTGATTGGACGAGGTCTGGTGAAGCCGATTTAATTACGGCTTTCACGTCGGCCGGCTTCGCCTCGCCCAGAAATCGCAGCATGGTCCCGTGACGTTTTATTCGGTTGGACATATTATTTAGGTACGTAGACGACTTGACGTTGATCTGGAAAAATATGACTTCGTAAGCGGAGCTGATCCGGTGTTTCCTGTCGAAGGTCAAACAGCAAATAACCGCGTGGAGCCGCTGTCGCGTCCTTAAAACTCTCTTGGACATGTGACACGCTGCCTGGATACATCTGTTTGGTCAGGTTAGTAATCTGCGACCCGTCACGTGGGTTCTTAAATACGACTAGGTAATGCGAATTCAAACTGATGGTTCTCTGCTCTTTATTCTTCCCAAAGAGATTCTGGACTATATACATGACACTGAGGTTGCGATGATGACTGCCTTTAGTAAAAAGCTTAGTCACCCTATCATCTGTCTCAGACATTAGGTCATCTATTACCACTAGACGACGTCTATCACCTGTCCACTGGTCCATATCAGGCAAGCCTTCGTTAAATTGAATGCTCTTCATAGTCTCATACATGGATTGCCATTCTCCATAGCACCATATAATCTCCTCTGGAATCGGACCGACCATGTCTGATAAATGAGTCAGAAACTTTTGCACAAAGACGGATTTTCCACACCCTGTTGGTCCCGCAATGAAAGCCGTAAAAGGATGTTTCCATCTCGGATCCATGACTAATAATATTCATCTACCCGTTCGACCATGTATTTTATGGGACACGAACCCACCCCTTGCCGCCGCCTCACCGTCCGCCGCCGCAACGCCGCCCGCCCGGAGACCGGAAGTGACAACAGGAAGTAGTCACCAGGACAACCAGACACTAGAAAATACCCGCCAATTTTTAGGGAAAAATGCGGTCCCCGAAGGATCCAGTTTGGTGACGTCATCAATATGGAGGTACACCTTTCGTATAGTAAAAATGACGTCACCACGAAGGATTCAGATCCTTAAATACTAAGTAGTTACCTCCCCCCTTACTACTTGTCTGGGGGTCCAAAGTAGGGCGAGCACCATAACATTTACCCGTAGTCGACATATTTCATTGCTTCACTAGGGCTTAGCGACTCAATGAACATGCTCCAGAGGATAGAGATGGTGGGGGGGGGGGGTCCGACGAGAATGGTTGCTGTCTCTGGAGCGGTCTCGGCTGGCAAAGATTACTTTCATCTTCGTACCAGGGCATGCGGGAGTACAAGGGAATGAGCGGGCTGACAAGCTAGCAGGTAACGCTACTGTGGAGGGCGGACGCGCCATGGACCAGGCTGACATTCTGAATGCTCTACGAGAAGTAAGACTTTTGCGAGAACCAAGTGATTACTGTGAATCTACAACCATGACCAGACTGCGAGAACAACAAATTAAAAGAGGGGTGGCCAAACAAGAACACTACGCAGGAAGCCAAAGAAGACTGATAAACCAAAACAGAACTGGTGTCGTTAGCCGCTACACGCTGCGCGATTTGCTGAGGAGGGGATCCGAGCACTTATAGACTGAATGGTTCGAAATGCAATGAGGATGATCTGTCGACTAACTAACTAACTAGAGTACCAATGTACATGACACTGCCCAATTATTGATATTTATACGTGGAATAAACACTTCTTTCAAACTCAGTGAAGAGTTATTGAGTGTTAAGTCACTCAAAGACACAATCACAAGCCATGATATATTCAATGCTCTTACTAATTGTATTGAAAGAACTGGGTTAGATGGCAAGTGGTACAACTGATGGAGCTCGTGCTTTGACTGGAAAAAATGTAGGTCTGATAAAGTTGATAAGTGATAAGATTAAAGCAGAATATCCATACCACACATTATTACTACTTCACTGTGTGATTCATCAAGAAAGTCTGAGAAAAACTGTTTTGAATATCAAGCATGTCAGTGTCATCAACCTCATCAGATCAAGAGGACTTAATCACACACAGTTCAAGGCATTACTTGACGATTTAGAAACTGAACAATCCGATGTTCTGTACCACACCAATGTTCGATGGCTGAGTCTCGGCAAGGTCTTGAGGCGAGTGTGGGAACTCAGAGAAGAAATAGTGATGTTCCTAGAGATGAAGGGCATTGACTGCGACTTTACTACTAATATTGTCAATAAAGAGTGGACTTTATGTTTACCATTGACATTATGGAAACGTTAAATGAACTGAATTGACAAACTTCAGGGCAATGGTGTGTTCGCACATGAATTGTATGTACATGTAACATCATTTCAGACAAAACACTCACTGTACTCCAGACAAGCAAGTGAAAAAGATTTTGTCACTTCCCTTTGCTGAAACAAGAAACCATTTCTGGTGAAATGACTGAAAAGTACAAAGCCCAATTAGATGCACTGATTGAAGAATGTGGATGGAGATTCCAAGATTTCAAGAACGTAGAGCCACAGTTCAATATTCTCAGTTCCCCTTTCAGTGCAGAAGCTGATACAGCCACAGAGGATATACAGTTGGAGCTGCTTGACTTAGAAGCAAATCATGACCTGAAAGAGAAATTCAAGTCAGATGGTTTGCTGGATTTCTATAGATCTTTATCACAAGAATCATTTTCCAACTTGAAAAACTTTGCAGCTAAACTTTTATCATTGTTTGGATCAACATACATTTTCGAACAAGCATTCTCTTCCTTGAAGATCAACAAATCTAAGAGTAGGTCTTTATTGTCGGACTGCAACTTGCATGCTGTCATGTGAATTTCAACAAGTAAACTTGCTCCAGATTTCAAGAATATTGTCAAAAAGTGCAAGCAGTTACATACATCTCATTAGAAATCAACAATTATAGTGACAGTGTAGTCGGTTTGTGTCTAAATTAAAGCCATTGATAGATAATAAAGAATATTTGTTATAATAACAAGTTGTAAAATCTTGTTAACAAATTAGTAAAAGTTTTTGTCCATATTGTCAAATATAATAAATAATTATATAAGTAAAATAACATTGCAATCATTATTCATTTAAACTGCTTAATAACCTATAAATAATTAATAATTACTTATTGTGATAGGTTGCTGTAAGCAAAATGGACATTTTATACAATATATATATATATATATATATATATATATATATATATATATATATATATATATATATATATATATATTTACATTGGCACCTTTCCGTCTTGACAGACGATAGTTTGGTACATTGTGCTTCAAAAAGGCTTAATAACTGTCATATGGCAATAACTACGATCCATGGCGGTGGCGAGTGTGGCTGGTAAGGCCAATTCTTGCTGCAAATGTTTGCCCACAGTAGGTGCATGTGAAAACATGGTCATTTCCACCATTTTGCACCATCTTACGTCTCTCACGCTCTGTGTGTGCTTTATCTGCAATCATTTTCTCCTTTGTCTTTATTCCATTTCTGATAGTTGCCCTCCAGGCAACACGTTCAGCGGCGACGTGCTCCCATTGTGCATTATCAATGCCTGTATCAATCATGTCCCGCTTACACACATCTTTGTATCGTAGTAGAGGCCGACCCTGAGATCTCCTACCCGTCTGTAATTCACCAAAAAAGATGTCCTTTGGTATTCTACCATCATCCATCCTCCTAACATGTCCTATCCATCTAAGTCTACGAAGACTGAGCATGGAATACACCGTCACACAACCTGATCTTTCCAATACCTCAGTATTTGTGATTTTGTCTTGCCACTTAATACCAAGTATTCTTCGCAGACACCGCATATGAAAGCTGTTTAAACGTTTCTCTTGGCGTGAGTAAGTTGTCCAGGTTTCACTGCCATAAAGAAGAGTACTAAGGACACAGGCTTGGTAGACGAGGACTTTTGTTTTGGCAGTAAGCTTCCTGTTCTCCCAGACTCTTTTTGCTAACATGTTCATTGTTGTTGCTGCCTTGCCAATCCTGATGTTGATTTCCTGATCGAGGGATAATTTGCTATTTACCTCTGATCCAAGATATGTAAAATGGTCTACTATCTCCAGTTCGGCGTCGTCAATAAAGATTGATGGTACACCATGTGCACCTTGTGACATAATCTGTGTCTTCTTTTTGTTAATTGTTAAACCAAATTCAGAACAAGCATTGGAGAATGCAGATAGTAGATGTTGTAATTCTTCCTCAGAGTGGGTCGTAATCGCAGCATCATCCGCAAAAAGCAACTCTCTGATTAGTACCCTGCTAATTTTGGTCTTGGCCTTCAATCTCTAAGCATTATAGAGGCCACCATCTGAGCGTGAGTGAATGTATATACCGTCATCCTGATCACGAAAGGCATATTTCAGTAGAAGTGATAAGTATATCCCAAAGAGGGTGGGGGATAGTACACAACCTTGCTTAACTCCACTCTTGATTTCAAACTCTTCTGAAGTTGAGCCATCAAACTTGATTATACCCTTCATGCCTGTGTGGAACGATTCCACAATGGACAGAAGAGTTGGTGGACAGCCAATCTTCTTTAGTGCTTTGAACAGACCCTCACGACTGACCAAATCGAATGCCTTTGTGAGGTCGATGAAGGCAATAAACAGTGGCTGATTTTGTTCCCGGCATTTTTCTTGCATCTGTCGCAATGAGAATATCATATCAATGGTAGACCGGTTCTGGCGGAAGCCGCACTGTGATTCGGGGTAGACTTGATCTCCCAGGACTTGAAGTCTGCGCAGGACAATTCTGGCACATACTTTCCCAACAATACACAGAAGTGAGATACTCCTATAGTTGTTGCAGTCGCTCCGATCTCCCTTGTTCTTGTACAGCGTTATGATGTTTGAATCTTTGAAATCCTGTGGGACTTGTCCTTCTCGCCAGCATAGCTCTATTAGCTGGTGGATCTGTAGAGCGAGGGTGTCTTGCCCACTCCTGATCACCTCTATTGGAATCCCATCCTTACCTGGAGCTTTGCCAGATGCAAGCTCATTTATAGCACACTTAACTTCTGTTATAGTGGGAAGTGTGTCCAGGTGGTCAAGAGTTGGCAGGGCCTCTATGGCGTTGAGGGCATCACCCGCCAGCTTGGTCTCACTTGAGTAAAGCTCTAAATAGTGCTCGACCCATCTATCCATCTGCTGTTTCTTATCAGTGATGATTTCTCCAGTCAAGGTTTTCAGCGGTGCACTTCTTTTGATCATTGGACCACATGCTTTCTTTATCCCTTCATACATGCTTCTGATGTTTCCCTTATCACTTGCGATTTGAATGGACTCACATAACTTGATCCAATAGTCATTCGCACACTGCCTGGCAGCCTTTTGTACATCCTTCCTCGCTTGCTTCAGCTCACTCAGAGTGTTACGCGTTGGTCTTTCCTTGTTTCTTAAGAGAGCTATCTTCTTTTTATCAATCAAGGGCTGCAGTATCTGGCTGTTTGCCGCAAACCAGTCCTGTCTCTTATGATCCACAGTGCCGTAAACCCCTACCGCTGTTTTATAAATAGTTTCCTTAAGTTTACTCCATTTATCATTTACTATACAATTTTCTGATGTATCATTGAAAGCGTCCTCAAGTTGCTGTTGAAATTCAAAGCACTTTCCAGGATCGTGAGTGTTAATAATATTAATCCTGGGGCTAGACTTGTGTTTAGCTGTGTAGATTCTCTTTGTTCTCAGTCTAACCCTTGCAACAACCAAAGAATGATCTGTATCACAGTCAGCACTGTGGTAACTTCGAGTTAATGATGTATGGTTCAGATGTTGTCTCCGTGTGATAATGAAGTCCAGCTGATGCCAATGGCCGGATCGTGGATGTTTCCATGTGACCTTATGCATCTCTTTTGTTTTAAAAAAAGAGTTTGTAATACATAGGTCATTTCTAGTGCAATGCTCCAGCAGCCTTTGCCCATTATCATTCATGCGACCGATGTTGTATTTTCCAAGGCACACTGGCCATGAACTCGAGTCCTTGCCCACACGAGCATTGAAATCACCGAGCATATAAATGTAGTCGGATTTTGGAACAGCCTTGATCGCAGAGTCTAGCTGCTCATAGAACGTATCTTTCACATCATCAGAGGAAGTGAGTGTCGGTGCATATGCAGTGAGAATGGTGGCAAATCCACAAGAGGTTGCCAAGCGCAGTGATAATAATCTATCATTACCTCCAGCTGGGATATCAATCATTCCCAGTAGCGAATTCTTCACTGCAAAGCCCACACCGTGTTGCCTTTTTTCTGCTTGCCCTCTTCCCTTCCAAAAAAAGGATTAATTGTTTTCCCTGAGTGACCCTTCCTCAGCGATGCGAGTCTCCTGCAGGCCAGCAATATCAATGTTAAGACGATTGAGTTCAGCATCAATCACAGCCGTTTTTCTAACATCGTCAATATTTGTCAAGTCAGTGGAAAATCCTGGACACATGGTTCTCACGTTCCAGGTTGCAAGCCGTAGCTTGAGGTTTCTATTATTCTTTTTATTAGTACCTGGTGCATTTGTTTTACAGCCTGCGATTCAGATTTTGTCCTAGCCCCAAGCACCCATTGAAGAAGGCAGGCTGTGGCGGATCAGCACCCAATTGGCCGGGGGCTGCCTAGCTTGAGGCGGGCGGTAGCTGATCAGTGACACCTGTAGGTGTCTCCCACCGTCAGAGGCAACGCGTGGCGCCCCATGTCTACGCCAACTGACAAGGACTTATAACCCGTAACAGTTGCCTCTCGCTTTGATTCCGAGACCGGTTAAGACCAGGGATGGAGTTATTGCCTCTCCATAGCACAAAGCCTGGGCTAAAATAAAGAAACCATGTGTTGCCCATGCAGCATGATCCCTCTCTCGGCCTGCCTAGTTCACTCCAGAGGAAAGTTAACACCTATACATCTGGAACAAGACAAGCTGCAGAAGCTGCCGGATCAGCAAAGCAATGCTCTAACTGTCCGCCTGTCGGAGCTTCGATCCTAGACCAGCTGCCAACCAAGGCTTAGGGCCTGGTCTGCCCTGCCATGACTTATTTTGTCTTTGGGTTGCATTTCCTCGCACCAGGATAAGGCTAGTACCCTCCCAATTGCGCTCTTCCGCCCGAAGCCGTTGGCACAATGTGGGATGTCGGGTTTGGTGAGCGCCGCCCAACATTCGGCGCTGACAGAAAGCAGGCAGTACCGTCTACTGTCATACGGTAGCTCAGTCATATCTGACTAAGACCTGACTCAGATATATATATATATATATATATATATATATATATATATATATATATATATATATATATATATATATATATATACACACACACACACATATACATACATACATGCGGCCCGCCAATAGCTTTACATTTGTCAATGCGGGCCTACGCACAAAATGTTTGCCCACCCCTGCCCTAGTCCATACTTGCCTACTATGCATCTGTCCTGTTGATTTCCAACTTTGTCAAAAGTAGCTACAATGATAAGGAATATCAAAGTTGCTGCGGATAGACTTTCTAAGAATATAAAACTAAGTCACTGGAGAAGACAAGACAGAATAGCTCGTAATTCTAGACGGAGTAAAGGTCCCAGAACAAGTCTAATCTTCTGACATTGTTCAGGCAGACAGGAATGGCGTACAACTATACTGGTTTGATACAGACAGTCTGCCAAGGTTGTCTAGCTACGTTGCCTGAAATAAAACAAAGCTCGAGCCCCCAAACTCTAATCACTCTCACCGACAAGGAGAAAGACAGAGTAAAATATTTAACAGCGACAAACTTTCGTAATTTCTCACACTGCTATGACTAAGGTTACTGAGGTAACAACTAGAGTTTGTAAAATTAAACTCACATTAATATTTAATATATGATAACACTTTGGGTGCTCCACTGGAGGCAGCCCTGTACATGAAAAGGGTGGTACACTTCCCTCTATTCTATTGAATATCTAATATTATGGTTTGAATCTACTAAACTGTCTAATCATTGAAGTAACTCTTTGGCCTATAGTATATTTTGAGTTGAATGATGATGGTGGTGGTGGCCAACGGTAAGTTTGACCACTTATCTTCTGGTTCTCCGGCTTACACAGTGAGTGTACACCCTAGTTAGTAGGCATAAGTGAGATGGTGAGTGATGCTTCACAATGAGTCAGTCACACAGGTTAGCGCATCTAAAGCTTGGCGCTGAAGCTGTCAAATCTGTGAAATATATACAGCGAGAGCAAGTGAATCTTCTGTCGAGACATCTTTAAGCATCGGCCCTGGATTGTTCCTGGTGGCCAATTACATCTCATATATCACGCAGAAACAAAATAGCATGAGCTATCTGTCCCTGCTCCCTATTTGTCCCTATCCTAGGATAAATAGTAAAACACTGACCTAAGAAAACAGCTCAATAAAATCATTCTAAGCTTTCTTATAAGTGAATGTAATAAGTATTCAGTAATAATTAAACATATAATCATATAATGTATATCTTAATTATATTATTAAAAATACAATAATTACAAAGTAATCTAGAGATAGATACATATACAATCTATTAAACAGATTACATATTATAGATATTTATGTTCAAATTCTGAAGCTATATTCCTAGCATATAATTAATAATGATTCTATATAACGTATATTTTAAAATACACACAATTTAGGAAATTATCATAATAGAATGTGATAGACTGAAAGTTAATGGAGTGGCAGGCAAGAACAGGACTGCGAATTGGTGAGAAATCACCGATAAGAATTAACGAACATGCCTAGGATCTACCACGCTAGTATTTGACATTCAAGTCACCCATTATGATAGTTACTTCAGAATTCTTGCATTTCTTGAAGGCTCTCTCTAAATCACTATAAAATTCATCAATGCTGTCATCACTACTGTCTACTGTTGGTGCATAAACATGTATGCCGTTGACATCAAAAGGTCTTCCACTCAACTTCACCAGTAACACTCTGTCTGATAGTAGTATACAATGTGCAAATGGCTTATTATTTTATGACTTTAGTTCTTCGTAAATCGTTCTTTACGGGGTTATCCGGCCACCTTGTTTCGTCACAAAACCGGCCCGCAATTGACCAAGATATTTTGAACTTGGCGGGTGTTTTTCTTGGGTTTGGATGACTACTTCCGGTTATCACTTCCGGTTCCTGGGCACACGGGCGGGGCGGCGGCGGTGGTGGCGGTGGTGGTGGCTGTGGCGGTGGCGCGGGCGGGGCGGACAACGAGACAAGCTCCGGTCATATGGAATACTTATAAAAGTAGACCACATAGTTGTCGGGCAACTGGGTTTGAGTCCCAGTGTGTGTGTGTGTGTGTGTGTGTGTGTGTGTGGTGTGTGTGTGTGTGTGTGGTGCGGTCACGTGATGTGATCGAACCCCAGTCATATCGATACCCTTCGATGAAGAAGACCGAAGTCAATATGACAGAAATTGATTTATTTCATCTCTCGAGCGCTAACCCGAGGATCCCTATTTGGATTTTTTTTTTTTTTTTAAATTTTGGGTTTGGCGGTCATCCCAGACTAGCTGGTTCCCCGCCTCCCGTGTTTTTGGCGTGGACCCTTAGTCCCACTGTGAGCTATTGCCCACAGTGGTCCACAAGGCCCACATTTAAAGTGATGCTTATGTGAGGTTTTTTTTTTTCTTTTTTGATCACCCGGCCCCCGACCAGACCAGGCGCACTACTGCGAGGGACAGCAAATGCGTCTGATCT